>PVIU01007020.1:0-95430 GCA_004026605.1 Ondatra zibethicus | reverse complement strand
TCCTAAGGGAGCTGAAGGGTGAGTGAACTTTTGACTATGGAAACCTTAGCATCACAGGGAAACAAACAGATTCCCCATACAGGTAGCACTGTGTACAAGGGTTACAGTATTTAAAGCCATGAGATGACTTGATAATCTCGATAGAAGTTGTCAACATCTATATTGTTGCTTTCTGCTAACAAGATATGTAGACAGTGCATTTGGGATTATTTCTTCATATTCCATTGCATTGTAATTATCAAAGAATAAATTTTAAAATATCATTAACTTCTTAAAACTTTTCCATAAGAAATCAAGCTGATAGGTCAAAACTTCATTTTCTGAATCAAAGTGGATGCCTAAGGATTAGGAGGGACTTTCCCCACCCTTTTGTTGGCAGTGGCGGTGTGATACATGAGTGGATGTAACCCTACACAGAAGAGGACCCCAACTGTTGATAGAATCTCTCAGAATCAGCTCACACCGAGAGTAGACAGCAGAGTCACCATCAAAATTCTTTTTTTTTTAAGTCAAACATTTTAATACCAACCTCCTCCAGTTTGGGAAGCTTTGCCTCATCTCATAGAACAATTGGGATCTTGAGTAGTGTATCTGTTCATTTCTTGGTATGAGCAAACAAATTTAGCCTCTTGCTTCTTTAAAAGAGACAGGTTCTTGGCTTTACTTTGAAGCTATTTCCTGCCTTAAACCATATATGTGAGACTCAGTCACATCCATTTATCTGTATTCCCAAACCTAAAATGTCTCCATACATGATGCAATCTGGTCTGTGTTGACATAGACCTCATTATTCCACTGAGTCTCACATCCTTCCACCTGCCATTAGCACTGGGAGGTCACCTTTTTTAGTGTCTGAGTCAGGCTAATATGGTCCACTCAATTATTTTCACTACCAGAAGGCTCCATAATGTCTTTCATTAGAAATTAATTGGATACCATGTCTATATAAGCATAATGTACCGAAAGCCCATAGGTAAAGTAGACCAATCATTAGGATTCAAGATTATGCTGTATTTAAGTCTCTCCCATCGCAGTACAGTGGCAGAAAAGATGGATCCCTTTGGACCAAGCACAGATGTCAACAATAGGTTGGCAAGAAAAATTGCCCCAGCAGTGGAGGAAAGGAGAGAATCCATGGAACCGAGACCACGATGTTCTTGCTTTATGGTCTTCATAGGATCCAGATCAAAGTCTAACTTCTTGGCCTGTCTCTTGCTGAAGAGTTTCTGAGAACAGTGACTCTCTTGACAAAGCAGGAGGACTAGCTTGGTTAGCTGAGCAGTGCGTGCTTTGGGATTGCAAGGCGAAAGGGCGGGAAATCCCACAGTTTGCAACCCCACGGCTGGCCATTGAGCTGTTTGTGAGACTTTCGGCTGAAGAGCAAACACCGCGAAGAGTGTAAAATGTGGGCATTGCCTGTTATTTTTACATGGGTTTGGCCGAGAAGGAAACCTGAGGTTTCCAGAGCTTTGAGTGTCTGTGGCATTGAGTCAGTGAACCATCCGCAACTCCAGAGAAGAAATGAAGGAGGGTTTTCAACAAAGCTTCATCTCAAAATGCTGTCGAGGATTTCTTCTTGTCTGAGTCTTAATGCCTTCTGGATTTGTCCGTTAGGATTTCCCACTCACTTTCTCATGAGGGAAATGTGAGCATAAAGATCAGGATGTGTGAGTTCTAGAAGAGAAGCCTGCAGCCTTAGAACTGGTATGAGGTTGTCTGCAATCCCTTAAGCAGAAGGCTGAAGGCAGATTCTTGACAGAGGTGACTAGCACACATCAACTTCAAAATAAGACTGGCTTTGTGTCCTCAAATGGCTCCAGGATACTGTGAAGAAAAAGGTGTTCTTTATTCCCAGGATCATGCAGGGAATATTCAAAACGCAGCTTCTGTAAGTACTGCTCAGAAAGGGGTGGGGCTGTGATGAGGGAAACGGACCTGGGAAGAGAGGTCAGAGAATGCTTATAAGGGAAGAACCTGTGAGATGATCTCTGAAGACAAACAGAACAACAGACTGAAGCAGGTGGCAGTGTGTTCTTTCTAAGGAGTGGAGAACCATCCCACCTGTGAGCTACAGCTTTCGCAGAAGCAGGTGTAACACAGAGGTTGGGCCTCCATATTTCATCATTGTCGCCTGTGTCCTTGGGTTCTGTCTTTTTCTTCTGTTATTATTAAGTAACAAGCTCTTCTTTACACCCAAGACATTTCTAGTTGGGGAAGTTGAAATGGGTAATTGCTCCACCAACCTGCCTGGTATAAAGTCCTAGTTGTCAAAATAGGACATATTTGCTTGAGCCATGACACCCTCTGTTTGCTTAGCAGTGACAAGTAGCACGTGGCCATCCACTATGAATGCTTTTAGTTATGCACCATATTCTCTTTCTTTTTATCAATATTTCTAACCATTGAGTTCTAAAGCATAGCAACTTCTGGGATTGTAGTTATTAAGTCAAAGATAAATAAGCTTTAGTATGGTGGTCTAATGAACTCATTAGACCTACTTACAGGAAACCGAATTCGCTAAGCATACTTG
The DNA here is from genome assembly GCA_004026605.1 of Ondatra zibethicus. NCBI lineage: Eukaryota > Metazoa > Chordata > Mammalia > Rodentia > Cricetidae > Ondatra > Ondatra zibethicus. The sequence goes on along the minus strand of PVIU01007020.1, from coordinate 92,900 downwards.
CTCAGGCCCTGGCTTCCTCGAGAGCCTTAGTTTGTTTTTCATACTTTTTTCCCAGCCCCCCAGAACATTTACCTTTCTCCACCATGTCAGGCCTCCTTCTGCTGCAATCGATATCTCAGATATGTGATGTCTGTGAAGGTAGAATAAAGGTACCAGCTCCTTTCAGAAATGTAAGGTGATGCTTTCCCCATCCTGCCCCTCCCTGCCCTGGGACTTTGCATCACATAGCACCCCACCGTGGTGGTGTACCCTCCAGGAGCCATCTGCCTGCTCGTCAAAGCCTATGTGAAGTGGGGAGACCCAAAGTACATTTTACTGGAAATGATTTCTTTCTGGTCTAGTTTCTATCTAGACAATTCCTTTTCTGACCCATGCACTGTCATTTTCTGTCATGTCTTACAGTACCTAGCCTCAGCTTAGGAAAACCTCTTGACCATAATTAATTTTAATTTCCTTGTCCATTAAATAGAAATGGCAATGTCTTTAGGGGCATATTTCGACTTTGACAGAAGGCTAAAGCTATAAAGCCATAGCAGTAACTTTGAGGGTGCAATCAACAAGCTTCAAGGTTATACAGTGGTGGATGGTACATTATTACATAAAATCCCAGTGATGAATTCTCATTCAGCTGAACTTGTTCTCAGTAACAGATTGCTCTGTTTTTCATGATTATTCTACATATTAATATCACTGTGAAGTCATTACAACAGCTGTCTCTTTTTGGTTACAGATGTTTTACCCTCCAAGAAAATGAAATTGCCTGTCTTTTCTTTCTGAATTTTGACTGGACCAGCTTTTAATCAAAAGAATCATAGGGATATCTATTGTCACCTGTGTGTGATGGCCACCCACCAGCAGAGTCATCTCCATTGATACGTTTTAGTGTAGTTTATTCATTATTCTAAAAACACCCAATTCACAGACACCAATGGACTGCTAGAAAGGTAGAGAGGGAGAAGGGTTTCCCATGAGGCAACCTCTGTGTAGTCCTGAGTACGGAAGTGAAACAGTAGAAAGCCTAGAGTCCTGGACAGAACACAGAGCAGGCAGCTGGAGGTAGAGAGAGGGCTCCTCCAAAGAGGGAAGCCTGGAACTAAGTCTCACAGACAGAGAAACGCCTGGGAAGGCACAACACACTGTGGCGGTAAGAGCAGATAGCTGAGCAGAAGAGCGTAAGTTTTGTGCCATCAATTTTCCACGGCAGGGGAATGGTAAAGAGAGAGCTACAAAAATAAAGGGCAAAAGCATTGGAAGCCTAGTGATGTTCTCCTTGGTGTCTCTCAGTGTGGTGTTGACAATAATGATATAATAAATAATAGTGAAATAATAATAACAACTAATAATGGAAGTGTCTTTTAAAGTCAGTGCCCTTCCTAATAATTCCATTGCTTTGACCTGTTTTTTTTTAAATTTTTACAACTTTTTCTTTTCTTTATCCTTTCTTCAGCAATCTCTGTGGGGATTGCTACCCATCAACTCTTCTCATGATTACTAAACTATTGTGGCATGCTCTAAAAGGGGAGGGTGTTATATAGGGCCAAGGCAGGTGAGAATGTGGGGTTACAGGCTACTGAATATGGGGTGCTCTAGAGATGGGTTTGGGGAGAGGCTCTTGATGGGGTTATTTTGTCTCATCTCTCTACTTTCTCTTTCTGCTTTGGCCACCATCCTTGTGATGCAAGCAGGGGCAGAAAGGGCTACCCATGCTCTCAGATTCCTTGGGAACTGAGTACGGTGCCCTGATGTAGCCCCTTCGCTGCCCGAGACTTTGTCTTCCTCTCTTCAGTGGGTGTCTATGGACCCCCCAACCCATGGAGCTATAGTCAACATTGTCCTTGGTTCCCGCATCCCTGTCCTCTCTGTCATAACTTACTTTTTCCTTTCCTGTGACCTCAGCCTTGGGCTCCTCCCTCTGAGTGCTGGGGTAATAGCTTACATGCTCCTATGTCTTGTCTGCCTTTTCCTTTTGGCTCCCCCATGCAGAGCCAATCTACAGGAGGGATTGTTCACAATGTCTGGCATTCCTTGGTGGCTGACAGGCTCCTTCGCGATCTTAGCACAGGAGCTAAAGCTATCATCAGCTTTTATCAATACCCAAAGCTCTATTTTCTGGCCTACCCAAGAGTCAATTCAGGATAGTCCCTTTTGAATTTGTCGAGATGGAGTCTCATGTAGCCCACGCTAACCTGAAATTCACTATGCACTACCTATTTGAGGCTGGCCTGAAACTCCTGCCGCTCTGGCCTCATTTATTCAGTACCAGGGTTATAGGTATTCTTTTCCTTCTTGTTAGAGCAGGCATCTCCAGTTCCAGTCCCTGGTTTTCATATTCTGAAGGGGTTCCCAATTGGCCCGTGTGGTGGAGAGCCAAGCTGCTTGTCTGAGTTTGGAATAGAAGGTGCATGACTTTATTCTACAAACAAATAGTAATTCCTTTTCAAAACACTGGCTTGACTCCTTGGATTCTAGGATCTTCCTGTGTAGTGGACATTGAAAGGGTCATCTTCAGTATACCCGTGGGCTGTGCCGATTCCATTGGGCTTTTCCCATTGCCTCACAATAACGTTATGCTGGTTTTTAATCATTTGCTCCCCTCCCGTGTGTTCCAGCATCATAAAGTGGAGGACCCGTAGGAGCCATGGCTGTGTATCTGTCCCTCTCGATAAACTCAGGCTAGAAAGAGGATGGAGTGCATCATCACCGACGGCTCATGGTGCTTCTGCTCCAGGGGTCCTACCAGGCCTCGGCAGCTCTGCCACATCTTACTTGTGATGGTAACACTTCCTACAGCTGGATCAGAACACACCCCAAAGACAGGTGTTTCCCATCCCATTACTCCCAGGACCAGCCTGGAGACTGAGTTAACAAGAAAAGGATTAGGAAGAGTTGGGGCATGATGTAACAACAATAACAGCAAATAACAGTAACAATAACATGCGATTTCTTTATAGATTCTTGGGATTTTGTTTGACTTGACATCTTCCTCTGCTATTGATGATTTTTCCAATGATCTTTCCCCTAAAAGACTCTTCTCTCCATCTTTATCGTTTAATGTGCTGTATAACTATTTAACCCCCGGCACGCGCATCCACACAGAGTGTCCTTCCAGTCCAGCAGATGTGATCCATTGGGCAAATGGTTACTCTGGCTGTGTGTGTCGTCAGTGTGAGGCTGTACGAAGCCTCCTCACAATGGGCAGGTGATGGGAACACTTACCTTGGTGCCCAGCACGGAGCTACATTATAGGGACACATTGGGCTGTACGTTTGGGAGTTGCTAGATTTCTATAGGTTAGGGTGTAAAGGAAATGGAGACACATAGGACAGACTAATCTGCAAATTCATGGAAAATTATCTCTAGTTGAGGGATATAGGATCTAAAAGTGGAGTCTTTGCTGTGTCCAGGGATCTGTCATGGTTACCTGATGATGTAATTATCTTAGAACTAATTAATGTAAGTGAAACAGGCCATTCACATATAACACAGCCCTCTCCCATCCTCAAATGTGAGATGATGTAGGAGAAATTGTGTGCATGTAATACCGTATGAACAAATACTCTATATGAAAAGGATGTCAGAGTTTAAACAGGCCCATATTTTTTCTTTTATGTTTAAAAACTATTATTTGTGAATGAGATCTTCACCTACATTTAGGCACCATATATATATATATATATATATATATATATATATATATATATATATATATATGCTGCCCAGAGAGCTCAGAGAAAGGAACCCGAACCTGGAACTGGAGGTGCAAATGATTGTAAAGCCACACTTATCTCTGACAATGAAGGTGCCGAGAGCCAAATCCAGGTCTTCTGCAAGAGCAACAAGTATTCTTAATCACTGAATCATCTCTTCAACCCAGCAGAGCCATCTTTAGGTTAAAGATGCAGGAGCTGTTCATTTATGCATTCAATGAGCACAAGGTAGAAGTGCCTTAGCCGATTTTTGCTCTCCGCCTGTCAGTGAACAATGCCCTTAGGATGTCCCAGTCGGGTTCACAAGTCCATACAAAGTGGGACAGCCCCGCCACCGAGAAAGGAGATAGAGCCCTTGTTTGAAATGGCAGGCCATCTCCCCCACGCTTGCTTCTTGTTTGCCAAGAACCAAGCACCTTCCACAATACTAGGACGGACATCACTGCAGGTGTCTTCTGATCTGCGCTTGCTGGGATCTGAGAGCTGAGCTGGCAGAGGTGGTCGCAGAAGTGGCAGGTAACAGACTCATTAGGTTTTACTAATTGGCAGACACTGAGAGACAGCAATGGCATACTGCGTTCCCCCTGCCAACGGAACTTGGCCACAGGTAAGACACGTGAGGCTGTCACCAAGAGGATAAACCTTGGCCACGACATCCACTTCTGAGCACTGGGGCCACGGCTGCACGCTCAGGAAATGTGCTGAAATGCAGCTTGTTCCAGCCTCAGGTGAACTAACCAGCGCAGACCAGGCTTGCAAGTCCCATGAAGGGAAAACAATAAGCAGAATTTGATATCCCATCGTGTTTCTCTGGTCAAGTACTTTGATCACTGGGAATACCCTAAAGACAAATAGTCAGCAATAGTGATCTCACCGAGAGCATAGCTAACTACAAATAGATGATTGCAGCTCGGAATGCCCGATTCTCTGCGGACATTCACTGCTCGGAGGCCTGTGGATTTCTAACACAGGCAATAAACATTGCCCTGCTTTCTGTTTCCCAGAGAGGAGCTGTTTTTCAGAACTCGTACTACTTAAGACTGAACAAGTCTTCAAGCATCAAAATGAAATCCGCAGCACTGGTTGGCCTCTCCGTCTTTCCCCGGTACCTACAGTGGCGAATGTGGGTCTGTGCTGCAGAGTACTGGGGAGAGCTGCCAAAGAAAGGGCGTCTAGACACAGAGCCGCTGGCCGTACTTTGGATCTCAGATGTCCCCTAAAGACAAGGTTGTAAGCCCCTAGAGCTGTACTAGTGTCCAGGCCCCTGCCCCAGGGACCTCTAACTCCCAGGTTCCTCCCACAGAACACGCTAACTGTCCTGACTGCCAGACCCCGCCCCCTTCCTATAGAATAAAAAGCCCATTCTATGGATGTGAAATGCTATCAATCTCTACCCTGAAAAGTCCCAACCCCTTCCCAGGAAACTCTATGTAAGCCCTGTATCCTGTCCGGTTTGCTGCTGTTTCTTGCCCGAGCAGAGGCAGCCACCCTTGTAGGTTTTTCCCTCCCAGTAGATCTCTTGGGTGTGGTTTGCTGCACAGTGTGACTTGGCAGTGCTTCTTGGCGGGGGTACCTTTCCATCTAAGCTGTAAAGCTTACAAAGGTGGTGAAGTTTGGTTCTGAAGGTTGCTTTGTTGGGAGGTGAGAAAAGTTTTGACAACACCGAGTGGGAGTTCCTTAGAAGACTGGGGACTGAGTCCTTTCCTCCCTCACTCCAGGTTATCAGGTGAGTTGTTTTAAGGCTCTTAAGTCCTCTGCCATGATTTACAGCCTTACCACCTAATGGGCCCCATCGTTCAGGTTTTAAGTCCTCCATAACTGAGTTAAAGCAATACGTTTTAAAATTCTGTAGGACCAGTACATTGTTACATGCTGAAAAGCCAACAAACACCCGATTCACCGATGACACTGACACAAGATGCTGCTGAACAACCAAGGTTGAGGGGATACGTGTTCCCTGAGGTTCCCGTTTGGAACAGGTAGTCCCCAGGTGCTGAGAACCTTAAGAGGCCGTTCCTCCCTGGAGGAAGCAAGTCTGGAGGATGTGTGTTGTTTATACCTAGCCTGGCTTCTCACTGTGTCTTCTCAGTCCTGATATGCCCTGATGTTTACAGCCTTTGGCAGATGCTCTTGAGGCCAAGAACTGGGCTGTAGCGTCCATCGTGCCTTCCATGATGGACTGAATCACCTAACACTGAGAGACAAAATCAATCATTCCTGTGATGCTTCTATTGTAGTCTCAGGGACGGGAAAACTCACTGCTATCGTTAGTGTAATCACTGTTGTAGTTTTGGTGGCTTTTCCATTAGCCAGGATGAAAGGGGTTGGAGGAGCGGGGAAGGGGAGTGGGGATTCCCCCATGGCACCCACTCTTTCCTTCCTACCATTCTCTGGAGAGCTTCAGACTATGAAAGAACAACTCAAGTTCATATATGTGATGTGTGCTAATTGAAAGGATGACTTAGTCCCTAAAGTCATTTTCCAGAGTGTTTATACAGCAAAAGAACCACGAACACACGTAAAATCAGAGCAGCACTCCACCGAATATAAAACATTCGAGATTCAAGAAAATAAGGAATTTCCCTTAGAATCTATATGCTATAAAGTAATAGGCAGCTATTTCTTCATCTTGGTCATCCTGTCTGTCAGCAGGATATAAGAAATGATGGATTTCTTGTGCCCCTTTGGGCTTCTTCGTTGCGTTACAGTGGTTTGAAGAAAGATGATGAGATTTTAAATTTAATAAATTCCTCGCTAATGATGATTTTCCCATTTATGTACTACTGAACTCTGAACAAAGCTAAATTCCGTTGTATAAAATTGAGGAAAAAAGTAATAACAGTACCCATTTCTAAGAGATTTTCTGAAAATTGTTTTATTTCATCATGTATTACATATATGTATGTATTCTTAAATTGGGGTTTTGACTTCTAAAGGCCTTCAGCTTTGCCATTCATATCACTTATTTATGTGAGCATGGTTGCTGGGCTCTTTCAATTCTTATGGTAGTTTTAGTACTGGGGTGTTTAAAGGTTGCATGGGCCACAGTGTTAAGTGTAGACTCCTATTCCTTTCTGTAAAGATCCACATTGAGTCCTGGCACTATCTAGACATGATACTTGGTCAGACAAAGAGACGGCCTTAGAGGAGGTGGCTGTCAACTGAATAACCCCGCCTAAGAGCCAGAAGCAGGTCTGGGCTCTGATGGTCCCAGGTTTGTCAGGCTCTGAGATGGTATTTAGTTCAGAGCGTTAGCCTGCAGCTGGGTGAAGCCCTCTAGGGCTGAGGACTCTGATCTGAGACAAGGGACTTGATGCAGCATTTAGTGGAAAGGAGACTGTCATACAGATGCACACATTGTTTGCTATGGTGCTGGGAATTGAACCCTGGACTTTGTACAAGCTAGGACTTGCTCAGTTGTCTTTAAACTTAGTTGTAGCTCAAGCTGTCCTCAGACCTGCAATCCTCTCGTCTCAGTCATCTGAAGAGATGGAATGTCAGGTCTGAATCAATAACACCTGGCCAACTATCTCATATTTTAACGTTATTATTTATAGTGAACTTTGCATATGGCTTCTTGGGGGCCGTTCTATGAGTATGCTTCTCATCCTTAGCCGTCAAAAGCCTCTAGTTTTTCTTGAACATGTGACTTCCAACCATTCCCCATGCTTGTCTGGGAAAAATGTTCTGCTGCTCTCCCAGGACAGACACTCAAGGTCGCTTTCCACGAATATGCTGGGCACGCACCACATGTGCTGTTTTTATTAACTGCACATCTTAAAAGCCTGGGGCGTTTCCGACAAGTCCCGTGACACGCACCTGCATCCAGTGTGCATTCTTTTCCTCCCGTCCTTTATCTTCTTCAAATGTCCTCCAGACTGTACCTGAGCTGTTATTATTTCTTACCCTGTACACATAGAAGTATATTATGAAGTTTTTCTTGCTGAAGTTTGACACCCTCATGAACTGTGTGGGTCAGAGTTCTCCAGAGGGTCATGATTGCCAGACAAACGGCCTCATACATCTGTGGCGACATCAGGCCCACACTCCAAGGCTTAAGTTCAGCAATCTGGAGACTCAGAAAAACAAGTCCAAAGGTCACCTGGAGACAGAATTCCTCCTTCATCAAGGGAGGTCACTCCGCTCCTCAAAAAGCCTTTGGCAGACTAGGGAAGGATTTCCATGCTGTGGTGAGTTATATGCTTTGTCCAAAGTGAATGATTTGGGTGTAAATCCCAGTGCATTGGAGATTAGTATCAGATCAGTTATCTTTTATGATGGTTTAACCATATGAACACATAGGACTAACTGACATATTGAGTTAATGGACTTCATGCATATAGCAGAAGTGGCAGCATTGGAACATTTTTTTGATGATATATCAGCATCTCTACCCTCACACAGGCTCCTGACATTGCTATGCCATCCTTAGGTAAGAACACCCCAAAATCATACAGTGAAGGAATCCTGGAACTTACCTCAAAACATCCTGCTCCCTGGTGGTCCTTCAGATACCACATCTCTGAAAGTATTGTCAACACTTAGATGACTAGGTCTAGTCTTTGAGCCCTACCAGCACGGCCCACTTCTGTCCTTCTTGGAACCTCACTCTGCTGAGCCTGGGTTGAAGGCAGCACATAGAAACCGTCTTCTGTCCTTCCAGGACCTCGATAGAGGCTTCAGAACTCATGCCGTGCTGAATTACAAGGCCAGTTACAGAGACTATTCCATTGGCATGGTAACAGTGGGCTGAAAAAGAGAGAGTCCACAGCGGCGGATTTCCTTTCTTCTATGCTAGACTTTGGGAGGACCACAAGAGTAAAGTATGGGTGGTTAGATCTCCGGAGACGTGACCTAGAATGACTCAATACATTTCAGGGTCTCCTATTTACCACAGACTTTAGGACTGGTCAGTTCTCATGGTAAAGTCTCATCTCTTGGTCTCCACGATTTCATATTCCAAGATTACTCAATGGTGCTAAGAAAACCTTAGCAGTCAGTTTAGTCGTGATGGGTTTGTCAGATCAGGTTAATATTTATTCACAAACCACAAACTATTCAACCTCAAAATGCATGGGCTCCCTAGTTCTATCTTAGATGACTGAGGAGACTGAAGCCCTTTGAGTCTTTGCTTCCTTGGTTTTATCCACTGCGGTTCCAGCATCAGGTAACCCAAGCTTTTTTACTTTTATGCTTTCTTTGGAATGTCTTTTTAAAAGCAGGCTATAGTGTGTTATTACTATATTATATGGTTCTATTTATAATAACTGACTAATATTATTATAGTATTAACCAAAGGATATAAAAAAGTTTTCATAAGTGTATTTTGTAAAAACTTTGGCATTCTACGGGAATACCACTTTCAGTAAATACTGAACATTAGACATCAAGACTTTAGGAATCACCTGATGTCATATTATCTGTATTTGTATTCTTTAAAATTTCTCTTAGGTCCAGAATAACAAAAAGCTATCATTTTATTGTATGAATGTATTGCAGACCCAACCCATCCACACATTGTAGTGATTTAGAATTCTACTGAGTCAAAATACTGTGAGACAGCTATGCTGGAAAGATTAAGCTGCTGAGCAATTTAGTAAAATAACAACTCACTTAATGATAAGCTAAGGCACGGGAGAGCCATCTCTGGATTTGTGCTGGGCCGGTGTGCCTTGCTTCAGACCTCCGCTCACCTACTCATTAGCTGTGCAGCCCTGTTCCATTCAGTGACCCTTGCCTGACCTCTGGTCCCAAATATGTAATAGGTTTACCAGCAGCAAGAGCAGTGCTAAAAGCATGAGAATCTTGTAATCCCGCTTGGCTTTAGACTGTCTATTTTCAGTATTCAGGAGATGAGAAAATATCCACTGACGAGAGGTGTGTGTTGTTGTTTAAAACTGAATTCCTTGAAGCACAGTTTCTTCATATTCCATCACACTCCTGAGGTTGTTCCCGAGTGGCCCATCTTCCAATGGGTCTTGTACATACGGTGGGCAGCACCCTTCATGTAAGACCAAAGGAGTGGAAACCACATGTGATTTTGAACAACAATTTGTCTTTCCCATAGTATTCTTTGCATACTGGCTTCTGTAAGCACAAACTACCTCAACCTCAGGGAATGTTTCATGCAATGTGGTCATACCTATCTACCACATTTCATGTGTCCAGACCCTGAGGCTGAAGCGACGGGTGCTCGGCATCCATCTTGGAAGGCTGTTTCTGCTTTATGCGTACAGCAGAAAAGGAAATGCTGGCGTTGCTGTCCTCCAGTCTGTATGCTGTTTCTGGAACAGATCTCATTGATAACCCCATCCGATATTTGAATTTAGATTTGACAGCAACTGCCTATGGCTCCGAATTATCAAAAAGCAACCAGATTTCCACTGCTCAGAATGTACACAAAGTGTCTGTGACAATGGCAGACGTCTCTCAAAGAGGCAGTGCTGGAGAGGCGACCTTGAGAAGGATCCTCTGGTAGACAACTTAGGAAGAGAATTGCATGAACCAAAGGAGATGCCTCTGAGGTCCCTGTTTTACTGGACGGTCTGTGTGGGAAGTAGCGGGCAGAGTGTATGAGGCGTGCTTCTGGCTGTAACATCCTACAAATCCCAGTTTAGCTCCAGCATCTGATGTCTGGAGACTCTGCTGTACACATCCAGATGCTTCGACTACTCAGGATGCTTTAAAAATCATGGGGCCCGGGGGGGGGGCGGGATGAAAGGGGTGTGGGGAGCTGGGGTGGCTATTCCACCCTTGATTTAAGACTGGTTTGGATGAGCCTTCTAAAGAAGCCAGGGACTGGCAGGGGAACAATGCCTTTGACACCTGTAACTCATTTGAATTAAAAAGTGACTTTAATGTGCAGAAAAGCCAGTCCCCTGCTTTGCAGGTAGCTCTGTGGGTTGAAGTTCTGAAGACCCCTCTAAACTTCACTTAGATGAGAAGGATCAGAAACTGTTTTATCTTAGGATCCGGGCCGATCACGCTGTTTTTGAAAGATTCTGTACATTTTGCAGATAGATCCCTTTAATATTTAATGTAGCTGTGCGATAAACTTACATCTCTGTGAGCTGTTTGTGCTAAGTTGGATGAATCTAAACTTTCAGGGGAAATATTTTGTTTATTTGTCCCAGGTAAGCAAAAGAGAAGTGAAATAAAAGTGCCACACATACATAAATAAAAAGGAGAAGAAGACAGAGACTATAGTGGTTTGCGAACATCTCAGAAAAATAAAACCCATCAGAAGGTTGTATTGGCTCACACCTGTAATCCCAGCCTCTGGGAAGCTGAGGCAAGGGAACTGCCCTGAGTGGAAGCCACAACAGGCTATGGAGTGAGTTCCAGGCCATCGTGGACTGAGACTGAGGTCTTCCCTCAACTACTTCCCAGCCCTAAAAAGGCCTTCATGTGGCTTCCTCTTCTGTGACCTTAGAAGGCTCTGCTTTCCCCTTCACCGTCTTATTTGGTGTCCTAGCATCTGCATTTGGGAATTGAAGTGAGTGTTCTTTGAATGTTAAATATATGAAAACAAGGCACAGTGCCTGGCACCTATTAAGTCTTCACTACACAGTGGGACATCACCCCCGGGCCCCCATGTGTCCTTCTCTTGGCTTGATGCATCGAGCAACACATATTGGTAAACAGTGTTACGTAAAGCGTGTTTTGTGTAATTTGAAATGTGGGTGTAAGCAAGCTTTGCTCTGCAGCAAAGATCGTATTTATGAATCTCAACGTGAAAGCGTGGGTTTCGCAAATAGTGAGTGTATTCATTCAAAATACAGTTTTCTTATGAGAAAATGCGGCTTATCTGCGGACTCCACGAAAGAGCGTGGCACAGCAAAACTTGCACCAGCTGAGAGGAAACAGTGGGGTGGCTGGATTCAACCCTGCTGGAGGAGGGAAAGAGGCCAGAGCCCGGCAGGAATTCACCTCCACGGGGCAGGAGAGCACAGGGCTGGGCTCTCACTGCGGAAGGGAAGCTTTCCTACATAGAAGGCGCTTCAGAAACTGCAGGCAGCTTGTCCTGAAACCCAGCCTCTGCTTTCTCAGGGGGGCTGTGAGGCCCTCAGCCTGACCATCTATCTAGAAGATTGTATAGACAGAGGGATGGGCCTCCCAGGGACTTCTGGGAAAATGCCCCTGCCTTGTAAAGCTGGAAAGAGGCTGGGAAAAAGAGCTTTTCCTCAAAGGGTGGGGAAGCTGGCATGATGAGGCGTGCTGCCATATCAGCGCCAAAGAGTATTGAGGCAGGGAGACTGAATTTGAGGACCGTTAGGACCACGCAGCGAGTTCAAGTCCAGTCTAGGTTATACAGATTTTGTAGAATTATTATGACGGGATAAAGAAAGAATTTACAGTGCCAGCTTTGCCCCAGTAGACGCTCTTCAGAAAAGGAAGCTAGAGCCTGGAGCAGGAAGTAGCCTATTCCAGCCAATCCAGCCCCCCGGAGCAAAGCATGGTGGTTGGGTCAAACAAACATGAGGAGTAATGTCTACTCAGCCAAAGCTCCTTTAGCATCTCTGCAGGGAACAGCTCAGGATGAGTCCCACTGGCTCAGGAGAAGCTTTCCAAATGTGTGTTTTCATGTACTTCCAGGACAGGAATCAAGTGATGTAAGCTGGTGGGATCAGAGCACGTTCTGGCTTCCCATGTATAGGACTGGCATGGGGCATCCACTTGAAAAGCAAGCAGCTTGCTTTGGTAGGGTACTGGGGGCAATCTTGTGGTTTAGGAGAGTTCCTGAAGCAAGCCATGCTGCTGTTGACTGATTTCCAGCCAGGTCTTCTCGGGTAACACTAGGCTCAACACACAGGGAAAAGGTGTAATTGTGAAAGGCCTTGGCTGGCAATTGGTCTTGGTTACACTATGAGGTTTCGTGGGGTTTCCATTTAAAGAGTTTAGCTGAGCATTCAAGCGTGCATAGGCTTCTTTTAAAAATAGAGGGGAGGGCTGCCATTTCACTAGCACACTTTCCTGACTCGGTTTCCCCAACAACTAAAACCAGCAGTGGCATCACATGGTCATGCTAAGGCAATGTTCATATGATTTTTATTCAAAAGAAATTACTGTCCACTTAGATGTGCCGGTTACATTCTGAATTGTTTGTTGATTTATGAATTAGTTGGGCCCTGAGTTCCCACACACCTCTCCACTTACCAAAGGAACACTTATACTAATTGGCTCAGCAGAGGGTCCCCATTTTCGTCTCAGCTGCCACAGAAGTGTGCTAGGTGATTCCTTTGCTCGCTCCGGCAGTAAATCTGCAGTGATAGCACAACGGTGCTGAATCCGGACATCCCCACCTCCCAATGTTTCAAGCGGAGAATGAGCTGAATGGGCAAGCTTGTCTGTGCTCTCTTCCCTGGTTTTAGGAAGATCCCTCTGAATGTCTTTGGTGATTTGATATCCATCTGATATCAAAGGGCTAATGCAGGGTTCTTAAGTGATCTACTTGCTGACAATGTGTTAAAAGTTATCAGATTTTTGTGATAATGCTACTGTGTTTGCAGGCAGAATGTATATATGTGGGTATAAATTTAATTTGATTTCCTCTTAAATTTTCTGCTTAGGAAAACCAAAATGCTCAGATGGTTAAAGCCGTAGTCAGACACTGATGGGAAATTCAGAAACTCTGAACCTGCATATTCTAATTCCTTAAATCTCTTAGCATGTTAGTGTAGCACATATTATTATTTTTATTATTTTTATTGCTTTTTATTGAGCTCTACACTGTTCTCTGCTCCCCTCCCTGCCTCCCCCCTCCTCCCTAGTATTTTAAATTAAAATGTAATTATAACATTTGCCTCCCTTTCTTTCTTCCCTTCAACCCTTCCAATATTCCAGTCCTTCCTCTCTCACACATTCATGGCCTCTGTTTTTAATTGTTGACAAATATGCATGTATATTCCCAGGTACATAAATGCAATCTTCTGGCTTTCTGTAATGACGCTTCCATTTATGACTTCAGGACTGACTACTTGGTATTGGCCTGCATGTTATTTTTCATAATCACTGTCTATATTGTTTGGTATGAGAAGACTTTGTGTCTGGGAACTGTCATAGCCCCGCGGAAGCTACCTGCTACTTGCACAGACAGGCCTCAAGGCTCCACCCCGAAAGTCATATTGTGAACCGTTACATATTTCAATTTTGAAATGTGTTACTTCTCACAGCCTGCATGTGTCCACTGAACTGATTCACTTACCAAAAGCACACTGCTGACTGCAGGTCTGGAACGCTGCTTCCCTTGGGTCTGCCCGGAGCTCCACTGCTGATCACTGCAGGCTACTGTAGAGGTCCATCGTCACTCTTCCCGGCTCTTTCCATCATCACAGAAAATGGAGGGACATTTGCCTGAGCGCCAGCAGAAAGCTTGGCACAGGTGCTCCTCTGCCATCATGCTTAACTGAACTTAATTTTTTTTTGTAGTAGGACTAGAGATTGGGCCTAAGCTTCCTCACCACTGAACACCTCTTCAAATACAACTACTTTTTCTTTGAAGTCTCTCTAAGCTCCCAGACAGCCTTAGAACTCACTCTCGTAGCTCAGGGAGACTGAATTGAGGATGTCTTGCCTCATCCTCCTGATGGGGTGTCATCACAGGCCTGAACATCAGGCCTGTCTTGTGTCTCTGCCTTAGCATCCTTGTTCACCTTGGTTGAGTCATTCAAAGTCCTTTTCTAAACACGTAAGATTTCCAGCCTCCATTATTTTATTTGCATCCATTTCACTGAAAGGGAAGAAAAAGTAATCTGTTTGAGGATCTTCATTTTCTAAAATAAGACTGGCGTATGATCATGGTCATTTTTATCATCGTGCCCCAACTCTTCAAGATCACCTTGCAAACATGGTTTAAATAGGAGTTTGGATGACCATAAGAAATCCCCCGTGCATCTATTGTCAAGAACTTGAGCCCCACATGGTGGTGCACATCTATAATCCCAGCATGAAGGAAGCTAAGGCATGCCCTTGGTGTCTGTCTGATTACATAGAAACTGTTTCTAAAATTCAAATAAAACTATAAGGGGGAAATAAAAGAGCTAGGCAGCACCAGGAATTTCACTGCAAATGACTACCTTATAGAGCAAAACAATGCTAAATACAGTAGGTTAATGATGGACTTCACCACCCACAGCGCCCGCCTCCTCCACACGTCTCTCTTTTACCGTCTTCTCTCTTACTCTGGGGCTCCTGGGATCAGAAGACACACCCTGATGCACTCAGCTTTTCTCATTGCTCTTGGGATCGTGTCCTGCTTTCGTGGCGAATACCTGACTGAGCCAAGTCTCAGTCCCATACCCACAGATTCACCAGTATTCCGCTTCAGCTCACCTGTTCTCCTTCCCAGGATGATTTAGAAGAAAACCAAAATATTCCAGGATGACCTCTCATGAAAAGAATCTTGAATAATTTCAAGATGCTCCAGGAGAAACTCTGTTATAGGGCATGATCTGGTTCTGTCTCCTCCTGTGCGCTATTAACTGAGAGGTGTGATTCTTCAAATAGCAACACACAATTTTTAAATTTTTTTCCAACTAAGGCACTGGTTCTACTCTGGTCTTCTATAGTTCATATTAAATCAGAAGTATACATGTGTGAAATCAACCTACAACAAATTATTAGTAGTTTCCTAATAATTATAGTCATCCTAAAGATCTGGGAAGATGGTTCCATGTGTCAAAGTAATTGCCAAACAAGCCCCACGATCTGAGTTCAGTCCCAGGAAACCAGAGGTAGAAGGAGAGAATCAAATTCTGAAAATCTGTCGCACACATGCACCATGGTACCTGCACACTTGTATTCGCCAACACACACACACACACATATGAATGTACACATATGTACACACATAATTCTAATAACATAGATCTTGAGAATCATACTAACATTGTATTATATCCAAGTTTGATGACTTTGATATTAAAATCCAAATAAATCTATGCAGCAGAAATTGTGCAATACTTGCCTTCACATTTACTGCCCTGGTCATGCCCTTTGCTGTGAATAAGCCAACACCTGAACTCCCAAGTTACCCTCCTCATCTCCACCTCATCTTAGCCACATGCAAATGCCCTGAAAGCTCAATATATGTCTCTGTTAAAAATCATTTTCTCATAAGTACATGTGACTTAGTTTTACAAAAAAAAATCATGAGAAATCTATTACTAGAAAGTTACTAACATGTATTTAGTTTGAACTTCCTAACTTCACATATTTTAGTAAGGAATATAATGCAGCTGTTTTAAAATTTCAGTATTATGGCTATAGTAAAAATCTATAGACACACACACATGCTTGCATACACTGCACACATGCACAAACACTGCAGATACCACACCTGCAATCATTTAAAGCATGTATAGATGTGCATGTATTTGACAGAACTTGAAGAGATGAGATTTGGGGTCAGTTTCCTTTAACCTCATTGGAAACAAACAATAATGTCTCAGCATGCGGATACACCCAAACTTCCATGCTTTGTACAGAGTTTCACTGTGGCCTGAGGTGTGTGACCATCTGTAACCCAGAGTCACCTCTTGTCCCCATCGCCTGCACTGTTGGAGTGAGATTAAATTCTACCAGAAAGCCACCTTCCGTGGTTCTTTCACACATAAATATTTGAGCTTAGTCGACATAAATCATTGAAAAGGCGAAGTTTCTCTGTACGGCCTCACTAAACTGTCAAATCGATAAGCATATTAAGAGAGACATTTCTCAAGAGGAGATTTACAAGCTTTCACGGGCATCTTTAAAACGATATACACCACTAAACACTGGAGAGATGAAACCTCAAACCACAGCGATACATCATTTCAGCCCAGTTAAAATCAACACTGACAAATTTGCAAGAAATAACAAATGTTTATGAGAATGCTGTTGGTGGGGATGTAAGTTAGTACGCCCACTGTAAAAACACAGACTGGAGGTCCCTCCGGAAGCTGAAAATAGAGGTGTCAAATGATTCAGCTAACCCAATGCTTCTTCACATGTCACCAAGGGACATGAAATCAGCGTGTGTCAGAGACATGGCTCCAGCCACCCTAACTAAGATGCGGTATCCACCTTAGTGTTCATGGAGAAATGAAAACCTTAAAGAAGCTCTGCTATCTAAACACAGCTGAGCATTCTTTCCTTTGTACAATGAGTGGGATCCTGTTTTAGAAGCCTTCCAGATCAGCACTGTGTTAAGTGAAACAAGCAAGATGCAGAAAGTCACTGCGTGGTCTCATGTGTAAAATCTGAAAAATGTTGGTCTTTTGGGGATGGAGGCAAATGGTGATTCCAGGAAACTGGGGGAGCTGATGGCAGGAGACACTGGGGACACAGCCGGGATGGGTACACAGGCTGAGAAGGTGCCAGTGTTCTGCTGAAGATGAGAACAACAGTGGTTAATAACAATACATTGTGTGTTTCTAAAGGACAGATGAGAGGGTTTTGAAGACGAATTTTTATTTTATTTCATTGTTTTTATGTGTATATTATATGTGTCTAAGTGTATGTCACATGAGTGGAGGTATCTGCTGAGTCCAGATGTGCTATGTTGGCTCCCCTGTAACTGGAGTTTCAAGCACTTGTGAGCCCCCTGGTGTGTGTGTTGGGAATAGAATTCTGGGCTCCAGAAGTTCAGCGAACACTCTTAACTGCTGATCTATTGCTGCATCCCCAAGACTGGATTTTGAATGCCCTCTCCAGAAAACAATACTAGATGTTTGAGGGTGTGGGTGTGCTAATTGCACAAGTTGGTTCATTGCACTTTTTAATGCACATTGGAACACTACATACTTCACAGATCTATACAATTATGGTGACCCAACTATAATTCTGGAAAAAAAGTAAGAAGCAAATAGCTTACAGATTAAGAGTATGCAAAAAATTAATGAATAGGAAGAAACCGAGTGAACATTAGACCCTGTCAGCTAAGAGCCACTTAGGGACCACTTGCCTTTCTTCTTCAAGGTCCAGCTTACACATCATGTATTGATCATCTTCCCTATGTCCCTAGAGAGAACCACTTCTCCTAAGACCACCAAAAGGCCCAATAAGTCTGTAGATCAGTTCTCAACCTGTGTGTCGTGACCCCTTTGGCAAACTTGTCTTTAAAAATGTTTACATTGCAATCATAACAGTAGCAATGTTACTGTTATGAAGCAGCAACAAAAATAATTTTATGGTTGGGGGTCACCACAATATGAGAAAGTGTATTAACGGTCACAGCATTAGGAAGGTAGAGGACCAGATGGCTCTTCAGCAGTGGAAGCTATTGCGTTCATGGCTATTGTAGTTTAGGTCAAGTATATACTTGGTGTGGTGGTTTGAACGAGAATGCTGCTCCAGGCCTCTATGTCTGAATGCTTGCTCCCAGTTGGTGGAGCTTTTTGGGCCATTCCAGAGGAGGTGAAACCTTGTTGGAGAAGATGTGTCACTGGGGACAGGTTTTGAGGTTTCAAAATGCCTCGCTGCTCCCAGAGTGCATTCCCTGCCTCCTGCTTGTGGTTTGAGAAGTGAGCACTCAGCGGTTTCACCCCATCCTTAGTGACTGGGGACTCTGGGCCCTACTAGAGAATGGATACCATGTACCCCAGGGACTGACAAATTCCAAACAAGGCATTTTCTCTAGGTTTACATCTGTGGTAAATAGGCAATGTTCTAGGCTTGGCCAATGTCATAGGCAATGTCTTAGGCTTGGCCAATACTTTTCCTAGGAAAGATATCTCAGCGATTCAGCAAGATGTTCCACTGTCCCAGGCACGCGACAGTACCTGGGAAATGCGCTGAAGTTTGTACAGCACAGAGTCAAGCCCCCCCCCCGCCATGCTGTGTTGTTGTTGTTTGTGCTTTTTTGCTTGGTTTTATTTTTTTCTTCTTTTGTTAGAGAGAGAAAGAACATGAAGTTGGGAAGGCAGGGGAAGGATCTTGGAGGAAGTTGGGGTAAGGGAAAAATATGATCAAAATATATGGCATTAAAAATTTAAAAAAAAATAAAAGCAATTTTAAAGAGACCATTGTTGGCAATTTGTGGTCACAACCCAACCCAATGCAACTCAATACATTGAATTTGGAATCCTCTGAAAGACGAGATGCACAGACTGAGAGTCAGCAGACAGCTCCATGGGTGGTTTGCCTTCACGCCAAGTGTTGCCAACACAAGGGTCACAGGCAGTGTGGATGAGCCAGAAAACCAACTAAATACAATGTAAGTGTCTGCCTGATTATGACGGGGTGAACCAACTTACTGGGCATCCTTAGTGGAGACTCTGAGGGCATGAGAAAGTGCTGGGGACAGAGCCCAGGGTTTCAGGAGGGAAGGAAGTCGGTGTACGTTTGTCTACAGAAATGGATAAAAGAGGCAATGTTCAAAGTGGCTTCATTTTAATTATAGTTTTGAGTAATACAAAGATGTTTTAACAAAGCCACCTTGATCTTTGGGTGGACAGTTAAAATCAAGACAGGATGTTCTGATTTCATAGTCTAATTTTAACAGTGCTCTTGTGTCTCACACTAAAGCATTATCACACTTTGGCGTTGCTCATCTTCCCATCATGTCTATAGCTCGGTGGCACTATCACTGCCCGAGATGTTCTTACATGTAAAGGCAAATTTGATACAGCATACAAAGAAAGTTTTAGAAGAAAAATATTGAGAATATTTTTGCCTTGAGAAGTAGAAACTGAGTGAAAAAAATAAAATCAGATTAAAAACATACAATAATTTTTCTGCCCCAATAAATGGTTTTTATAGCATGTGAAATTACAGCACCAGTAAAGCTTCAGACTGGTCTTTCAGGACACCTTGCCAAAGAGAACACCTGTCAAGATCTCAGGCAAGATTTGCTGGGTGCAAAGCGAACAAATTCTTTTCTTACCCGGAGACTCCCACAGCAGACATGTAATTTGATGTGCAGAAGCATCTTATTTGGAACAAAAAGCTTAGGAGGAAGCCAGAACAGTGGGCTTGGGGCACCCAGTACTCTCACAGAGCCCCTTACCAGATATCAGTCGTTCAGTGGTAGCATTGCAGGGAGGTGCTAACTCTCAGTGTTTCAAGATGTGTGTTAAATTAGGAAAATAATTGGGTGTTATGTAAGGAGTCGATAAGCCAAGCTGCCGAATCCCAACCACAGTCTCTCGGCGGGGACACAGCAGGTTTGTTAGAGGGACACACAGCTGCACTGGCAGGGAACACATGAGGAGGTAGCGTATCTCCAGAGATGGCTGGGTTTCTTGCTTTTTAATTTATCATCTTGTCACCCTCCCACGCCTGCCTCCTTGGAGTTGAGATGAAAGAAGCGAGATATAAAGGAATATTCATTGCATTTTTTAATTAAACATTTGGTTTGGTTGCACAATCCAAGACTTCAGTTCACACACACAGGAAGGATGTCAGGGACATGGCAGGAATGGCTTAGGGAGGATTTTCTTACACACAAGGGACACAGGCTTACTTTGGGATCAGCAGAAGAAAATCCACGCTGGTGTCTGGTGTTGCTTAGCTAGTTTTCTATAGTGCACTCTTGGCATGGGGATGCTAAACTTTTCAGTGATGATAAGTCAAGTCCTGCAGGATCGGAGCAGTGTAATGTCAGAAAGGTCGCTGACAAAAATGTCAGTATTTTATGTTATCAATCCTTTGTTTGACCATTTCTTTTGTGTTTGGGCTGAAAAGGGATCCTTTTGCATACGAAGAAAACAGCTCTTTTCATTTATTTTTAATTTAAACTTTTAGATTTATTGTTTTTAATTATGTGTATTCGTTTGTGTCTGTGTAGGGGGTTGTGCACATGAATGAAGGTTCGAGAGGAGGTAGGAAGGTGGCATCAGCTACCCTGGAGTTGGAGTTACAGGGGTTGTGAGCCACTTGATATGGGTGCTAGGTAAGAAGGTGGCACCAGATCCCCTGGAGTTGGAGTTACAGGGGTCGTGAACCCCTTCATATGGGTGCTAGGCTCCGAACTGGAATCCTCCGGAAGAGCAGCATGCACTCAACTGGTGATTCTTGTCTCCGGCACCATCTTAAATTCATTTTTATCTTTTACTTTAGAGGAAGTTATTACCTGTAATTTATTAACTACTCTACACAGGGGTGTGCTCAACTTCAAAAGCGATCCCATCCTGCTCTTGTGTTTGTGAGGATCTAAGCCGATGTACATGTCTATATTCTTGAACTTCCCAACTGTTTGCATGTGTTACATACTTTATAAACTATGCTTTTTGAAAGTGTGTTCTCTCACCTGTGGCTTTGTCCTTACATCTCACACTGCCCCCTTAGAGCAGAATGTTTAAACTCAGCGAACCCCCTCAGTAACTTCCCTTTTTGCTTTCCTGGATTGCATATCTAGTACTGAGCCTCCGAAGCTGTCACTCAACTCCAGGTCTCGAATAGTCGCAAACCCATCACTCTAATGTCAGTAACGGTATCACCCTAACACCATAGGGGGAGATGTGGGCTTGCTGACCCTGAGGGGCTCGAAGGAAATTCTCTACATTTCCACTCAGTGTTCGCTGACACCAAGCCTGCTTTGTGATACTCTGTGGATGAACAGAAGCCACGGTTTAGTATCATCAAAGGACGTTTTCTAGTCTAATGCTTTCCTGTGCATCTGCGACTCCACGGTGCTTCCTTCTTTCACATCCTTCACTTCACATTGGGATTAGCAAAACTTAGCTTTACTCTGGTTGCATCTCCTGACACGTGACAAGCACTCGCCTTGTGGGGCTCATCCCTTCCCTTTGCCCCGCTATGTGTGCTCCTTATCCAGTGGTCCCCTAGGCTTAGCTAAAGTTCCCCTTCAGTATGGAATGCTGCCTTCCTGAGGCTCTCCCTCACCCCATGCCCTGTACTTGCTGGGTGGAGACTCAGTTCCTACTTCAGGGCTGCTGGAAACTGCCTGGGGTCCCCTCTGTTTCAGGAGGTGCTCTTTTATTTCTTCTATTTGGCAGCTTCTTAGACTGTGCTATGTCTTATCTGGTTTTTGTTCCCCGCCACCCTACCCTAAACTGATGTTTTATTTTGTTTGTTTTTCCGCGAAGTAAGATGGTTTATGCTCTGCTTTTCCTAATATCAGGTCGGAAAGGAAAACAACATTCAGAAATTGTTTTTGAAATGAACACAGGAATGCATTGTTTTGAGGGGTGGCTTCTTTGGATATTAAAAAGGTAGAAGAAGGGTATGGGGAGTGAGGACGGCTCCTAGGCAGCCAGAGAGTGTCTGTCAGCCGAACAATGTGGTTTGCGCAACCTGAAAGAATCGCCACAGAGAACTATAAAGGAGATTGTGATAGCAGCATCTGTGTTTACACTGGGAAGGGGGTTTTAAAGAATTCTACCATTTTCAGTTACTGGGGTAGAAAAGCAACTGTGAACAGAGGTTGCCAAAGACAAATAAATAAATTAAGCTGCAGAATGCTGGGAAAGCGCTTTGTGAGGTTTCCTTAGGGAGAACAAATATTAAACCATTTGTGTGACCAAGTCTTGGCTTTCTGTTTCCTCTGCTCTTGTCTACAGTTGGGCCACTTAGCCTTACGCAGTGAGCGAGTTGTGGAACTTGCCTGTTGGCTTTAATTTACCTTAGATTCAAAAGTTCCAGCTACGTTTTCAGAACATGTTTACACACCACCTTGAAGCGCCGAGAGGTTGACACTTGACTCGGGGAACGTGTGGGAAAGCATGCCTGCCCCTCAGCAGCCTCTGATGCGCTCTGGGCTTGGCATGGTGCTGACAAGCAGATGCACTCAGCCAGTTACCTCTGTTGGACCAAAGCCAGCGCTGGTTAGGATGTCTGAAGTCTCAGTCCCTCTGGCCCACAGTTGGCTTATTTGACATCTGGGTTCACGTTTCTCTTCCCAATCAGTGTCTATTGGTATGACCTTGGGTAACTAAGTTTACAATTGTGAACTTTAGGCTTTTCACCACTAGAAGGAAGGATTTAGATTTAAAAAAGAAAAAAATAACATGGCTTAACTGTCCTTCCCAATGCTAATCTCCCGTGATTATTCCTAAGGAGCCTGGTGAATACCGGGGCTTTAGGAAGTCCAGCTCTCGGCATGGAAACATCTTTAAGATCACATTTTCCAGCTTCAGTGGGAAAGCTGAGTTATGAAAGACTCCCTCTGAAGATTCTATCTGAAGCCCAGAGCTTCTTTGCTCATCAGCCTTCTTTATAGAGTGGCAAGGAACGCCTTTTCAAGCTCCGAAGCGAACCAACCAAAGCCAGGGCTGTTTGCTCAACCCTCTGGGGCCATGGGGAAACAGTGCTCTGCCTTCTGAGTGCTGAGCACCATGGGTGAAGACTCGCACCCTCAGATTTCAGCTCCTTAGTTAGTGAGATACAGCCTTCTCCCAGAGCTTACCAAGGTTTTGAATATCACTTTTGGAGGATACCAGCATGTGCTTAGACTTACAATGCACATGAGTTTTCCTACAGAGTTGAAGCCTATGGAAAGTTCTCTGAATTCTGAAATCAAACCAGTAAGAGATTTCAGACTTAGAGAAAGTTTAAAGAGCCAAGAAGATATCATTTACTATCATAAAAATATAAATCTTTTCTTAAAACCAGATATGATGACATGGTTTTCTGTACACAGTAGAGGAGCAGACGATGCTGTTTGGAATCATGAAAAAACCTTACTAGACAGAGAGAGAACTGCACTCAGACATGTATATAAACAATGACTGTCCTGAGTGACAGAGAACTCTCCAAGGTCACTGAAGGGTCACATTTAAGCAGAAACTTGCCTTAAACTTGAGCCGTGGGTTAAGTGTGGCGTCCAGTGAGAGGCGCTCCAACATCTCCGTCTCCACCTTGCGCGGCTGTCCTGCAGAAGCACCTGTGCCCTTCTTCCCGCTGCCCTGCTTCCCGCACGCTCAAACAGTTGAAAACTCGCTCCCACACCTGAACCTACAAACCGGTGTTGACAGCTGTGTGAGTCTTAGTTTAAAACTTGGAAACAGCCAAAGTATTTTTCTGTAGGTTATTGAGAACTGCGGTCCATCCAGACAAAGGAATTATTTATCGTAAGAAGACATGAACTATCAAGACATGAAAAGGCAATGAGGAGCCTTTAATGAGTATTCCTAGGAGGAAGGCCAATCCCTGAAGTTTGCGTGCTGTAGGGTCTAACTGCGATATTTCTGCAAATAAAGAATTGATAGAGACGGTAAATGGAGATTGCCAGGAGTCAGAAGGAGGAGGGACGCACGTGTCAAGCATCGTACATTTTTCGTGAGTGAAAACACCAGGAGAAGAAGAAAGGCCGGAGCTCTCATCTCCAGCTCTTACATTCAGACACTGGGGGATTAATGGGTGTTTGTTCTGAGTGTTCTAACACCACAGGATAGGGACACGGTACTGTATGATAAAGCTGCATTCTCATCGAATCTCATGTGTATGCTTCAGAGGTAGGCTGGGAAATAAGGCGGGGTTGGGTAGGAAAATCTAAGGAACCCCACAGTTCACTGACCGTCTCTGCTGAGGAGTCCTGGTGACTCCATCAGACCCACGGATAGTGTTTGTCCAGATGTATCCACAGACTGCTTGCTGGCATGGTGGGAGGATCCTGCATTCTGGGCTTCCTGCAGGAGCTCTGATTCAATTTCCTTCCATGTTCAGGGTCTGCTGCACTAAATATCTGCTTCCCTCTGGGTTTTCACTGCCTCCATGGGGCAATTGGCTTGAGAAGGTCCTTGTCCTTCGTCTAAGCCAAATCATTTGAAATCCAGTGTCATTTCCTGTGCTGTGACTCACAGCCCATCTGGCAAATCAGGAGTTGAAACATCGTCCCCAGGACACAGAGCATTTAAAATTTAACTCATCATTTGAGATACACATGGCTAATTCAGAACCTATATTTTTCATTAGTTAAATATTTAGTATTGGCAACATAAATTTGGATTCTTTCATCTCCTTTCAAATTATCTGTTTATAACGATTAGGGGTGCTAATGAGGCTGGCAATAAACAGGCTTCCTCTCCAACTCCTAGCGCTAATCATTTCTCCGTGTTAAAGCCAGTTCGGGCCCCCAGAGTGTGGGGAATTCACCCCAAGCACGGAAGTGCCTTGTGCCCTCTGTTCCTCTCCACATAGACAAGCCCACTCTCCACTAGTACAGGGGACAATCAGAACTTCTGCCTCCCTTATATCTGCTCTTCCTCCCCTGCTGTTGCCCATCCTGTATCCCAAAGCACAAGGGGATCTTCTAACTCCTCAGCCTTCAGCCTTCAGGCTGCCCTGCACCCATCTCCCGTTCTCTCCACCTTCTCCCCACCCCTGTGCTCCTTCTCAGCCCCCTCGGTTCTGTGATGGGCATCTTCTTCTGCCTGAAGATTCGTTCTCCATCTTTACACCCATTCCTCTTGCTTTCAGCACTGCTTCCAATATGTAGGTTTCAAAGTTCTGCATCTCACTGCACCTCCTTTCCTGCATTGTCAGCTCTGCTCTTTCTCTGCGGAGAACATAAACTGGACGGAAGCACTGGCTGTGGTTTCTCAACCACAGTCTCATCTTCTGGGTGTCCTCATTCCTATGCATATCATCCTTTCTTTGTCAGCTCTCAACTTCCATTGTCATCAAACTTGACTGGCATGTCATGGTGTCTGTGGGCATGTCCATAGGGCACTGGCACCCCACCTCATCACCAACGTGAATTCAGATTCTGGGTATCTTTGTTTAGCATGTATAAATTTAGAGTCTTAATAAGCCCTACCTTGTGTGATTATCAGGGACCAAGAATAGTATGTAACGTAGATTAAGTGCTGAATGGATGATGATTGTTATTATTATATTCAGCTTTGCTTCTTAGCCCACATTTCTGGCTTCAGTCTCTCTCTCTCTTAAGCTCCAAGGCAAAATGTCTCAAGCTCCAGGATTGTTACAAGAGATTCAAAGTCATGGTTTTCTTCATCTGTTTCAAGAAATGTGTAGCATGCGGTCTTCTCACGTTTTCCAAGGCACTGCACACCTCTGGCATGCTCTGTTTGAAGCTCTGAGATAACCTTCCCTCCTTCCCCTCTTGGCCCTCCAAATATACCCTTTGCAATTTCACCTCTTCCTTCTTCATCCTTTGTATCCTGCATCCTCCCATGATCAATAACGAGGTCAGGCTACTTCCCTGTTTGGCCTATCCAGAAATCTGTACCCAGGTCATCCTGCCCCAGTCCAGTCACCACCCAACACAATCTGGGGGTGGTTCCACCACCAGCATGTGAGAATCTGACTACACAGCTCTGGTGTGTGGGCACACACCATGTGAGGGCAGAGACCAGCTGGGCAAAGGCCTTGCCGGCTCCAGTTGTTTCAGCTTTCAAAGGCTGACATCTGCCTCAAGTAGAGGTATGGACAAAGTGACCAGTCTTTTCCGTGGGACAGTGACATGTATTCAGCTTATTTTGATATTTACAGACATTGGCCATTCCGAAGAAAGTGCTTTGCCCCCAGGATCATTGCTGGCATCTACGACAATAGTAAGTAGTTGAAAATTCAGTTTCTCAAATGATTGTGTGGACCATTTGAAAAAGATTATTAAATGGGAAAATAGACACAAGAAGAAGCATATTGTGTGCAACAATCACATGGACTACTCATCAGACAAGTCTCTTTCAGGCATCATCTGTCACATGCACGTCTGTCCTCTTTCCACTCCTGGGGACAAGGTCAAGCCTGCACTAAGTAGAGCACAGTGAAATTGTTCAAAGGCATCAGCACGCCAAAAGGTTACTCTTCACTTCTACTGCATTCAAAGCAAACTCTTAACACCTTTGTGTTTTCAAAGGACTAGAAACAGCCATGAATAAGCATTCACATTTGCTTTAATATATTATATACTGTATTACCTTTAATACATTATATAGTATACTTTCTCTTTCTCCCTTCCTCCATTCTCCTTCCATTTTCCATTTTCTTTTTCCCTTTCTTTCCTTCCCTCCCCTTCTTCTCCCTTCTATGTCTTGCTTATGGTTTTTCCTTGCTTCTTTCAGTTTCCTTCCTTTCCCTCTATTCCCCTCCCCTCTCTTCTGTTTCTCTGTTTCCCCCTCTCTTCCCTCCCTTCCCCTTCCCTCTCTCTCCCTTTCCTCTTTTATTTTGCCTTCCTTTCCCTCTATCTCTTCTGCTTTTCTTCCTTCTGTCTCTCCTTTGTCCTACCCTCCTTCTCTTCTCCTTCCTCCTCCTCCATCCTTCCTCCTTTTCCTTCCTTCCCTCCCTCCTTTCTTTCTTCTTTCCTTTCTTCCCTCCATCCTTCCTCCTTTTCCTTCCTTCCCTCCCTCCCTTCTTCCTTCCTTCCTTTCTTTCTTCCTGCCATTCATCCATCCATCCATCCATCCATCCATCCATCCATCCATCCATCCAATTAGTTCCTGCCATTGTCACAGAATTGTGTCTTGGCACAAATTGACAGAGACCATCTGAAGTTAATTCCCCGCCAAGAGCTAAGGACAGAGTTATGTGACATTCCGTGTGGGGCAGAGAGGAAAACCGAATGGAGCACTCAGCTAAGAGTAGACCACCTGAGTGAGGGCGGCAGCGGGGACCAGACCCCATTGTGCACATGAGGAGAAGCACAGACTCTCCAGAGGAGCTTCCAGGCAAGCACAAGGCACAGGTTCAAGGCAGCACCCCTCGGTAACTAAATGAGTAGACCTTGCATCCTCTCAAACAAGCCTTAGAGCCTGTTAGATGCCTCTAGGGGCAGCCGTTTGCAAACCGCTAAGGAGCAGTCCAGTCAAGGGCAGCTAGGGAAAGCCCACGCTGGCTCAGCAATGGTGGCAGTTGATTAGCTCTGATGACACAGGCTGTGCTGGCTGGAGAACCCCTTCATGGCTGAGCTTTGATTTCGGATGTCTGGCTTCAAGGGCAGGCAAGTAGATTTGATGGCATCCCAGATATTGAGCAGAATAAATCACAATGCAGGGCTGGGACTTGGTTGGACCACTCGGGCCCATTTTTTTTCTTCTCTCCCTTTCCCTGTCGCCTCCCTGTGAGATGGACATACTTCTGACAGACCTCAGAGAGAGCGGGAGCAAGGAATAAATGAAGCAAGCTATGAATGGCACTTTGCAAATTGTTGAAGTCCGATCAAAGCTGACTCTCATCCTGTTGGTAGTGCGTCTGTTGAGTGAACCTGGTAGAGTCTAGCAGTCAGTTTCAACTATTCTACAGTGATGGGCCTGTTTGGCTGGGGAGAATAATAGCTAGGGAATTGCCCCAAAGATGGACCAGATCAGGGCAACTCTGTAGACGGAGGACCAAGACAACCCAGGCAGCCTTTAGATTAGAGTCCGAATCTAAAAGAGCATTGAAAATGGATGATGAGGAAACTGGAGAAGCAAACACTGGATACTTTCACATGAAACTACAATCCCTGATTGCCTTAATTATCTCATGAAGCCAGAGAGAGGGAGTAAGACTGTCCGTGCACAGGGCGACAGCTGGGTGCATGCATCTAAGCGGTACCTCATTTGTACATAGGACAAATGCTTGTTTCCCATCTACCGGGCGTCGAGCACCCTGCTAAGCACTAGCACGCAGTGGTGGAACAATGTCTGCTGTCTTTGCTTCTAGACCCTGAAACAGGATCTGTTGGCTTAATACCATGCGATTATTCAGATATGTCTAGAAATTAATGGAAACATTTGCTTCGCTGCTACTGACTTTCTGTATAGTTATTTAGCAATGTATTTCTGTTCTTGCAGTGGGCACTGGCTAATAAAATAAAGTAGAAGTCAAGGATTTTTCATAGATTCTACTTAGCCTCTGAAGCAGATTTTTAGTGCTCATTTCTACATGTGAATAAGCAAAGCAAACAAACAAAAGGCATAAAAATATTACAAGGGAGAATCGACACTATCATTAAAGATGCCATTTTGGGGCGCTGGACAGATGGCTCAGAGGGTAAAGATGCTTGCCACTCTTTTGGGAGATCTGAGTTTGGTTCGCTGTGCTCACAGCTGCCAGGGATCCTACTCACCTAGCCTCCTTGGCCATTGCGCTCATGTGCACACATAACACATATGCACATGCAAACAATTAAAAATAAATGTGAGAAAAAATGTGACCTTTGAGAAAACAGTACCATTCCCAGAAAATTAACACTATAGAATAGATAAATATTTACATAATACTTCCAAGGTGGGTATACATGATGGTTTGAATAGGCTTGGTCATTAGGGAGCAGAGCTACTTGGGAGGGGTTAGGAGATGGAACCTTTTGGAAGTAGGCACGGCCTTGTTGTAGTGGGCATGGTCTTGTTGGAGTAGGTGTGGCCTTGTTGGAGTGGGCGTGGTCTTGTTGGAGTGGGTGTGGCTTTGTTGTAATGGACATGGTCTTGTTGGAGTGGGTGTGGTCTTGTTGGAGTGGGTGTGGTCTTGTTGGAGTAGGTGTGGCCTTGTTGGAGGAAGTGTGTCCCTGGGGGTGGATTTGAGATTTCTGAAGCCAAGTTAGGCCCAGTGTCTTTCTTTTTCTGTTCCCCATAGATCTGGATGTAGAACTCTCAGCTCCGTCTCCAGCACCATGTCTGCCAGTGTGCCCCATGCTTCCCACCATGGTGATAATGGACTAAACCTCTGACACTGTAAGCAGGTTGACGTAGTCCTGGTGTCTCTTCACAGCACTAGAACAGTGACTAAGACAGTATATGAAGCTTTGCATCATTGTTCTGGAGTAATGAGTTGGAGAAAATCATTTCAATAGACTATATTGAATCTAATATATGCTGAATATAAGATATATTGAATATGATTTAAGGAATTCTGTACAGCACTGTAAAAATAATCATGGCATAGGATAATAAGAATGAAGACAAAATGGCATATTTTTTTAAAAATCAGTAGGCAAAGAAATATGTGGAGTGTAATTTCAATTTAATAAAAACAAATTCTTTCATTTAAGTATAGGGTTGTTCCATCAAGAGGGCATTTCAGATACTTCCTCCTTCTTCCTTCTGTTTTGCTTTCTCGTGTGTGTGTGTGTGCATATATACTGTCTTGTAATCAGAAATGTATATGAATACTCAAACATTCAGTAAGAACATAGCGCCCTAATTGAAATTTAGAACGCAAAGCATCATGGCCAGTGTTTGTACATTACAGTGTTAAAGGTTCGAGTTAAAAAGAAACTATAAATGAACTAAGCGATATCGTTATCCTAATACCTTGTTTCGCACTTATTTGGAAGTTGTTACGACGAAAATGAAAGGGCCTTGTTCACAATGAAGTCATTGATCCCGAGAGAATAGGGGACTGGAGTCGGTGAGAGTAGAGAAAACTCCCTGCCGGCCCTGCAAGCTGCCCACCCACGCTCTCGCCCAGCGCCGGCGGTGTTCTTAGGCGCTGCGTTTTGTTTTTCTCCTATTTTCTTATTAACGGTTATATTTTCATTTTTCCAACATTCATTCCCCTTTAGTTTGTGGAACTTAAGTATGTTCAGACCCAGGAAAAGGAAGGCGCACGGTGGTTGCCCGGTTTGGGTCCCCTGCTGTTTCTCATGCAGGGGTTGCTATAACATCGTCTTTGGATGTCTGTCGAGAAGCATGTCAGATTCCAGCCTGTCTGTCATCTGGAACACCAGCGGGCGATAAGAACTCTAGCTGGTCGTTCCACCTGGGTGGATAGGCTTCAAAAGAGTCAGAATCCGTTAAAAATTTAGTGCATAAAGTAATATTCCTAGGTTAAAATGTCCAGTAGAGGAAATTATTAAACAAAACTCCTTTCTTAAAATCATTATAAACTGAAGTTTTTTGATATTTTCTTGCTGAGAGATTTTGGTGATTATTCCATGGGTGAAGTATATGTTAATTTTATAATCACCTTTCAAATCTGTGATATGTCAAAGTATTAAGTCATTTACAAGAAAATCTAAAAAAAATATAATTACAGAAAATGGAAACTGTAAAGAATTCATTGGGGGCGGTTAATATGAATACTGAAGATGAAATGCCTCGTGTCACTAACAAAACTGGAACCTGCAAATTTGAATACATTACCAGAAGAATTGATCAAATTATGTTAAGTGCATTGCATAAATACACTGGCAAACAAATTAAATATCATTATCAAAGTTTTTCTGGGACCCTTTCTCAGGAATTTTATGATGCGAACCTCCTACAAACATTTATTTAAAAGCCAGTTTCTGAGTACCTCCTTTGAGGTGCGGGTGTTTAATCATAAATATGCCAAAAATACCCTAAGTGTTCTGTAGTTGCTTTATAATCATAATTTTAGCTTTGCTTGCCATAATGGAGCCTACCATGCTAGCAAATGGTGCATATGGTAAGATAGTATAGAACTGTTGGAAACATAGATATTAAATAGCACAGCTTAAGACTTAAAAATGTTGCTACAAATTGGGACTAAAACTCTTAAATCTTAAGTGGCCCCAAAGAAATATTTATGTAATGTATTCCCAAGAGAAGGAAATAGAAACTTACACACAGTGCTCATGTGGAAGCGGACACCATTTCAGAAATAAAATTTGTTCTAACATTTATACATCTATAACTAAAACCAGCTGAATAAAAGTGGTGAGTTGAGGATTGCATTTCCTGCCACCGACTCTGGGAACTTTTCCTAAGAGAAACGCTTCTGATTGGTCGTCCATCCTTTGTCTACCATTAAGCACCCGAGCTTTACCCTGGAGTGACAGTTAGCCTTCACTGTCAGCTTGACTGGGAGTGATGTAGGAGACACAGTTCTGCCCAGTTCTGAGAGGACTGACAGAGGAGGGGAGGCGTTCACTGATGTGGGGGCACTATCCCGTGAGCCAAGCCCAAACAGAATACAATGAAAACAGGACAAAGCTAGGTGATCTCCATTTCCTGTGTAGGACTGTGCACCAATCTACTCCCATGCCTGTCCCCAGATGGGCTGCTGTCCCTTGAACTGTCAATCAGAACTACCACTCCCTCATTCCAGTTCCTTTTAGCATGTGTTTGACCACAGTGATGGAAAAAAGAGGCTAACACAAAGACTTCCCTAGGACAGGTAACTCACACATGCCCACGAACAAGTGCAGATATCTCGTTTGTTTATAGATTATTGATTCCTGAACGGCATTGCTGGCGATCTATCAAACTTATGAAAATGAAAGAGCTGCCAAGTTTCTCTTATCATGTGTCAGGAAGAGTCTATGTTGTCTGGATCATGTTAACCAAAATAGTGGGTTGTTTCCCTTGTCATTTCCCCCATAATGTATGCAGGAACAGAAGTGACGACGGGTGGATGCCTGCTAACACACTAAATGGTAGTCACAAGCATTCCCCAGAAGAACGGTGAGCCCTGAACACGATCCCTTCTTCACAGGTTGAGAAACAGTGTTACCTTTGCTCGCTGTCATCCTGGGCCTGAAAAACCAAATTCTTTGTGTGAATACTCATTTCAGCAGGATGGGCTAAGGTAAACTTGACAAATGTTATTTATTTCCAAAATACAGAAACTGGAAGGAAATGTCTTTGGAGGCATTGAGAATCTGCCTCAGAAGAGATTATGAAGATCTGTTATGAAACAGTCAGGACAATAGGGTCAAGGAAGGCCCACTGAAAGTGTATGAGGGCCAATGTTCTGGGCCTTCCATCACTCAGAATCCTGGATGCATATGTGGTTAAAAAAAAAACCAATAGAGCAAACCTAGGAAAAAGGACTTCCCGTCTTCCCTGACAGAGGAACATACGTGCCTGTACCATGTGTGTAAAGGCTTTCTGACTGGCATCTTTTGTAGTGGGTGTCTTCCTTGAGGTAAATCTCAAACCAATGTCTAGTAATTAAAATAGTTAAAACCAGAGCTGATGAGATCACTGTTCGTAGAGCAGAGTAACTAACAATAACCTCAGGTAGAGAGCAAAGCACAGCTCTGAGCTTCATGAGAAGAGGTAGTCCCCAATACCAGACCCTCCTAAAGCTCCTCAGGAAACTGCAGTGTCATCTTAGTGAGCTGAGGTGGGTACATTGCCACCTTCTGATACACTGCAGAAGGCACTGGCATTATCATCCCTCTGACGGACCTGCAAAGTCACCCTAAGCCGGCATCTTCAAAAACGGCAACACGTGGACATTACCAAATTCAAATACCAGCCTGTTTAAAACATCTGGATGCTAATTTGAAAAGAAATAGATGAGTCAAGAAACACAGGCAAAAGAACACCACAGAAAAAACAAGACCATATCAATCTCAGCCTGGCCAGCACAAAAGGTTTCAACTATGAATCTATAATAAAAATATTAATATTAAGAATAACAGATACTGGCGAGATAGTTTAGTAGGTAAAGCGGCTTGCTGTCAAGTGTGAAATCCCGAGTTGAATGCCTGGAACCCACATAGCAGAAGGAAGGAACACTTTGGAAAGTCTTCTTTTGACCTCCACAGGGACACACACACACACACACACACACACACACACACACACCCCTAATAAAATTTAAGAGCAAGAATAACACAACAATCAGTGCATATGAAATCCTGTTGATAACCTTATGAAGTAAAGTACCAACTCCAATTCCACCACGTGAAAATGGAGACAAGGAGATGTTATACAAATCATTCAAGGTCACACAGAAATCAAGGCAGAATTTTAAGCCAGATAATAGGACTGCACAGGACCTGGGCCAGAAGGGTGCTCGGGTCATCTGACCTGCTGTCAGGAACCTCCCCATGCTTCTAAGCAGATGCTGCTTCTGCCTGAAGTCTGTCTACTTATGACAGGCTTTCCCAGAGTTCTGTCAGCAAGGTCATGTGTGCTATTGCTGACGCAGAAGTACTGAATTAAACTTCGGGTACCAGCAGTCTCTGCAGCCTGTCACTAGGACAGCTTGTCAATTGCTGAAAGACGGCTTTCTAGACCTCCCAAGCTGGGGGCCCAGCCTCCGCAGGTTCCTGACAGAAATTTGAAGAGATAGAAGCTTCTTGTGGTCCTCGGGGAATTAGGGTCCGGGTGACTCTGGGCAGCGGACTGCATATGCGGCAATTGCTTAGTCAGAGGGAGCAGATTTCCATGATGACCCTCCTCATTGTGGAGGAAGACCAATGTGCCCCTCTCTGCTCTCAGCTAGTACTGGTACATACAAGTATCACCTCGCTCTTGCTCTGCTTCCCCCGAGTACTCAGACATTCCTTCTTCTCTCAGTAAGGGCTCCAAACCTCTGCATAAGACGAGAGAGAGAGAGAGAGAGAGAGAGAGAGAGAGAGAGAGAGAGAGAGAGAGAGAGAGAGAGAGAGAGAGAGAGAGAGAGCGCTATGGAACAGCAAGACCAATTCATCCTTGAAACCTTCTCCCCTCACCTCGGCAACGAGCTCCAGTTTGTTCCGATGGAGTCTTACTCCTGACGGCCTCAGCCCTTCCGGTTCCCAGCCTTGGCGCGCGGCAGCCAATGAGGTGGATGCTTGAAGCTTTGAACCCAGATGCAGCTCCCTGGCCTCCACGCTGCCCTTCCCCTACAGGTCCCTTTAGATCTTTGAGACACAATTTAACTACTTAAGTTCTCGTATTTTTGAGAAAAGCCCTATGTTTATCACATAGAAAAAGTTACCTGTTTCCCTATCCAAAGGGTGATCTCAGATAGGTCATTTAATGTTCTAAAGCTTCTGTTTCCTCATTGACAAGTGGAGAAGTAGATCCGCCTTATCCACACACATTGCAAAGATTTAATAACTAAACTGCAGAATGTGGCTTAAAAGTGGAGACTTTGATTTGTGATTTCTTTGCACCATGCCATCAACCCTTCTGACCCTGGAAATGTCATCTCCATCTGGTCTAATACCTGATGGCTACCACTCAGGACTCTTACCAAGTAATAGGTGATGGTACTGTAGTTCCAACTCTTTAATGTGTCCAATAAACTCTTCACAGTGTGCTTGGCAAAACCGTCCCCCTCTGTGTCTTCTCTGTTTCCAGTTTTCTGAAGCCCTTGACAACAGTAATGAACAGCGGGATGGATGGCGTTGTCTTCCACTATGGACTCTTCCCTCTTTTGACCCAATTTATCAACGTTAGTGTGTTTCTTCTGTGAGAAGTGAATAACCCCACAGTGAATGGTCACATGACTACTTCATTGTCCATCAATATTATAGACAGCAGACATGGATGGCCCGTTTTCCCTTCAACTACTTTTGGGATTGTTGCTCTGTTTAGGAATTTTAATTGACATTTGGCAAGAAAGCATAGCAGACACCTAAAATATTTTGACTATTTTGCAGTTATTTTTCTTAAAACAATTTGAATAATTCAGACTGAAAAAAAAAACATTTAAAGGCATGGCGTGGCGATCAAGACCAAACAAAGCACTCAGTCCTTATGACCCAGCCAATAGGTAAGCCATACATGTTAGGTTCTGGTGTTTCCAGCCATAATGGGAAGTGAAAAGGTGAAGGGATTGATGAACTGATTTTGGGAGTGAAGCATATATAGTTTGTAAAGTGAGTGACTGGAGAGGAACCTTAAACAATTACTAACAATAATTTATCTCAAAACTTCCCTGTAGAACCTGAAATTCAGTGCTTAGTTATAAGAACATATTTCTTCCAAATACCCAAGTAAAGATTAGGGTCTCAGGAATGCATCAGTAACCTGTGTCCGCTCGCCCTGGCTTTTCCTATGAGTGTGCAGCTCACTGCCGAAGCTTAGGGACTTGTGCTGATGAGGAGGTGCTGTCTTCCAAGTCTGGATATAAGATCCTCACACACTTCTGGAATTATAGGTGGCAGAAACGAGATACCAGGGTGGTCATTTCCACCGCTTTCACCCAGTCCCGATTCTGATTTCCTGTACAAACGATTGCCCAGAAAGGTTGCGCAGAAGTGATAAACAGCACAGATTCAGAGTCCGGGCGGCCGGCCATGGGTCAGTCTGTCCTGGTTCTCCATTGATGCTGCCTGACTGTAGAGTAATCACATGCCACTCTGAATCTCAGTCCCCTCGCCTCACAGGACAGGACGTCACTGGGGCAGAGAAGGGTCTGTGCTGGGAAGCATTGCACACACTAAGCACAGCAAGCTCCCTTTGATAAGGACTCCTTCCCTGCCATGCCCCTTCACCAGGCAGCCCACGGGCATCTCCTAACACACCCCCAACAAGCCCACGGGCATCTCCGAATACACATCCTAATCACTTCCAATCCTTCCAGCCCTAGAATTCTGTCTGTTATTTTATTCTACTTTAACAAGTCCATAGTCCTCCTGAGGAAGGGTTTCTTGAACCATAGACCCATCAGAATATTTCAAACTAAACACATGCGTGTGGAATTGAATCGCATTGTGCTTCGGAGATTAAGTTCTAGTTTGTTTTGTTTTTATCTTTCTTTAAATCTATAATAGAATTCAGAGGGAAGATTGGAAGATTCTTGTTCTGGGAACCAAGCTCCCAAGCTCCCAGGCAGCCTCTGAGCACCTTTTACTTGGCTGTTCAAAACAGGAATTCTGGTAACAGTAAAAGTAAGTTTTGGTTTTCTGGGCAAAGCAGCCAGAAACCTGAGCAAATCCAGGGACACACTTCCTGTTCTGTGTTCCTTTGAAATTCTAAAAGCACCCAGGCTATAATAGTATTCAGGATTTTCTACCATCTTTCTATGCCCTCATCTCTATTTTTCTTTCTCTTCTAAAGTCAATCGATTTGAAAATTGTTCAAGGTATTTATTTCATAAAGGTGGCGTCTATGTTCTAGTTTCATTGTATTTCTTAAGAAGTCCATCTTTCAAAAGATGAAATTCTAAGAAACTTATACATTGGGAAATATTCCTTTTCAAAAAACAAATCTCTCATGACAGAACAAGGATGATAATTCTTTGACAAATTCTTTGACAAACCTAGACTGACTGCTTTTAAATTTAAAATATGACTTTGTTCTGTTTTGCTGAAAGTACGGTATTTGCTGTCAAGTAATAAAAATAGGCAGCAAAGGCAGGGCTACACACCCAAAAGTGTTTGAAAGACGACAGGAAGTACTGAAATTCTGTAAGGAAAATAGAAAACGCAAAGCCGATGGCCTCGTTGGCATCTATTCACCTGTTAGAACGGCCAGCATTCCTGTTTTTAACACTAACAGGGTCCACTAATACCTAATATTAATGTTGTCATATGATTTTAGTTTTTGTGTGAATGGTTTTCTCAAATGCAAATTTAGAGTCTGTGAAAATAATTGAGGCAATGGCTAACATAATTATTGTTCTACAATGTTGAGGTGCTGGTTTTATGTCACTGAAGGTGGCCCGCGCTGAGTTACTTGTTGCAATCTTTATAGCAACCATTTTCCATATTCATTCTGTTTCTGTTCTCTTATGAAGGACTTAGATATAAATTATCAAGTGACTCAGGATAACCTGCTGTCACAGAGTAAGCGTTTCAAGGAAGTAAGCTGTGGTATGGTTAGAACAGAGAAACATCAGAGGGAAGAATCTTAAATCAGTCTGAAGAAAGTAATTGGCAGACATGCTTTAAGATAATGCCTGTTTGGTCAAAAGAGAGCTTACTGCCATCCAGCTGGCGTAACACTCCGAGGACAGAGCCTGGTAATACCCAGGTCTTTAGGGTGGGCACAGCCACTCTTTCTCTCAAAGGTGCAGCCATTTGATTTTAGAAGCTCGTATTGTGCTGTATTTGTTGTTTGCTTTTGTCTGTTCCTTGAGTTCTTGGTGGAAATATGAGGAAGTTACCTCAAATTTACTCCTCCACTTAAAACCAGTGGAGGGGCCCTTACCCCAAGACAGAGAAAATTTTCTCACTTCCAGGGTGGTTTCCAGAATCTAAGAGGGTTTGGGGGATAAGAGTCCAACTGCTGTTCCTATCCACAGCTTACTTTCTCAAAAACAAAACAACAACCAAAAAGACCAAATTAGTGGTGGAAGTGGGAGTCCATAGGAAGACAGACTTTCCAGTAACTTGTTCCAATGTTTGCCATTTAATTTTATATTAAATTTATACTCTCTGATATGAGAAAAAGTTATATGCTATTTTTCGCTACCAGTCATATAGATGAGGGTTTCTACCTTAGAATGAATTACCTGATTTCAGTGAATTACTGATAAACGGTATGCAGCAAGAATCCACATTTGTGCTCAGTTCTGCTGTGTGACTATGCATATTGCTTCAACCGGTAGAGTTTCAAACTTCTCTGCTATTGGTAAAAACTGTTCTTTTCTCAAAGGTTCTTCTATTTCTCCTGACTCTTAATATATACTAAGTATAGAGTTTATTGGGTCTCATTGTGACACCTCCATGCCTATATCATGTGATGATCATGGCCACTCTCCTTTCTCCTGCTTGCTCATCCCCTCCTTCCTTCCCATCCCTTCCCAGGCCATAGCTCTCCTGTTCTGCACAAGTTATGCTTACTTGGTCCTTCAAATCCTCGTTCTCTTTTTATGGCACCACATAGAATATAAAAACAAAACACAGCTTTCTCTAGCTAAAGATGATTTGGTCGGCTTAATGGAGCAAGGGATCCATAAGCATACCCTCTTCCCCAACTCAGAGGGAAAAATTACCATGAAATGGTAGTAGCTATTTTGTTTGTGTCTATATTGTGTATTAGGAAATGCCAAGACACAGACATGTACACAACACCCAGCTATATTTCTTTTCTGTTCCTATTATGCTGATATGCTTGTAAAAGAGCATTTTAATACTCTGCTGATAGAGAGCTTGTTCACAAATTATCAAAATTCCCTGGAGAAGTTCTGAAAATCAGGAAGCCCTTTAGAGAAGTCGCCTTGAGATTCATGGGACTGAATTCAAAGATGGTGCATTTATTCCTAATACACACCCTAGAGAAATATGAAGTACTACCATGCTCTCCAGTGGAATCAGTTACATACCCAAAACAGAGTTTTTATTCAACAGCATGAGATATATAAATTATTTTTGCGGGGTCATGAATAAATTAAATAGCAGTCTGTCAATCTAGTAATCACATGCAAATGTATTCCATGTACATACACATGTTACATCAAAACTGCTGACTCTTTTTAAAGAGGGGAGTTGGAGAGTCCTGGGTTATTCTGTAATGCTGACAGATATGGATGGTACTGCACAAATCAGTATGTAAGTTTCCATGTGTGTGCATGTGCACACGTGCATGTATATATGTGTGTATGCGTGTTTGTACATGTTTATTTGTGCGTGACACACATACATGTGTGTACATGGCTGCATGTGTGTACCTCTGTGTGTGTGTGTGTGTGTACACATGTGTTGCTTTATACTCACTAGAACAATCCAACACCAATTCTGGAAATAGTGGACACCAAGGGCTTCACTGTAACTTTTTAAGTCTTTAGAAATCATAAACCTTCACATAACATGGTTATTGTCTAGCATGAGAAAACCATTTCAGAATAAGTAATAAATCAACCCTCCCTTGACTGACCCAATAAAATTTATTTGATGCTTCGAGAAAACATCATTAAGTCTTAAACTCTGTTCTCATGTTCGGAGTGTAGATAACAGTAATACACTTACCCTAGGGCCAGATTGAGTTTCTCACTGAATATCACTGAGTAGACTGCTATCTTGGGTATATAATCTAACAGAGCCTGTGCGCAAGCTCTGTAGCATTCTTTGGACATTTGAAATATTCTGCACATGTGGTAATGGTCCTTACACCATTGATGACAGCACTTTGTATCTATCGGGGCTGCTCTGTAAATAGTATACATTCTTAGAATCAACATAGTATAGTGGTAAGGATGGGTTGGAGGCCTGATATAAGATGCTAAAATATAATTGACTGCATTGTTCTTGTCTTCATATAGGGATGGCAATGTGGCTATATCATACAGACACAGACATGTTTGGATAAAATACATGTGTGCAATGATACTAGTGTGATGTGAAATCCATAACATGTTAGTTATTATTGTCTCCGTGGCAAATCATGTCAGATAAAAGGAAAAAGCTACCAGGCCTCTGGCCTATTGAGTTTGAGTAGAGATGGGTACTTGGACCTCTTGGGGGATGTCTCATAAAATGGGAAGAAATAGTTTGCGTTTCCATTGTGTTTTTACCCTTTAAGAACCCCTCTAGTTGCCCACAGCAGAGAATTCATAATATCCCCTCTGCACTATCATTTTGTATCTTCTGCGTTGAGAAACCATCATAGCAGACTGACAGGAATGAGGGGGAATGGATAAAGAGAATAGATGCAAACTCCATTCACATGAGCTGTGGATGATAAATGTTGGTGTATCTATTGAGCTTTTTTTGAAATTACCCAGTGTTCCCAGCCAGGAAGTCATCATCTGCTCTCTTTCCCAGTGAGTGCTATTTTCTTTCTTCTTTATCTTCTTCTCCCTTCTGTTCTTATTGTCCTCTTCTGAGTTCTTCTGTTCCCACATAATGTACCGGTTACTCATACCAGCAGTAGGAGGTCCATATCTGGATCTTATATTTAAAATAAAAATGTCAGTATACCCATCTCCCTTTCCATCACCTCTAATAACCATAAGAGATATTAGTGGCATTACAGAACTGCATTTAACAAAGAAGGGAAGGATACAAATAGGAGCATCCCAGTGACAAGCATCTCAAACAATTAGCACTCATGGATGCCAAGCTGCGTAGCTTGCTGTGTAAAGAACAAGATGTCTGATAGTCTCAAAGTGTCTTCCCATAAAGTATATCTTAATTACAAGAGAGAAAGTAGCAACCTCTGGTGCAGAAGCACAGAAGTCATCAAGTTAAGCAAAGGCAGAAGGCAGCATCATTGGTAATTAGCTTCCCCTGATGTGAACAGTGAGGTAAGGCAGTTCTCTGTGGCACTGATCCTAAAGGAAGGTGGTCTGAATATGATCATGATGATAAAGACAGAATGAAGTTGCAGAACAGGCAGGAGACGTGAAGAGACCATCCTAAACACACAGGACAACCCAGCTTTGCCATAAAACATCTTGCAGGGGAATAATTTATATCCAGCATATAAAATTTCTCTAAAACGTTGGCAGATATGCAGGATTATGCATGTGTCTTATATAAACATAATAATAATTTGCTGCCCATCCAGAGTAATTTCAAAACTCCATGTAATTAGGGTTCCAAGGTTTATTTTTCTGAAAAGATTTAATATGAGAATATTGTACATTCTCAGGCAGAAACAACAGTGGTGCAGTGCACTGCAAAGCACGATGCAGAAGTCATTTGTGCCGTCTCCCTCTCTTTTGTGATTCTCTTTCTTACCATCTGAGGAAATACAGGAGAAAATGTTTTCAAAGACCCGAGGTTGGGTTGATCACATCGAAGCAGCGACTTCTGGCAGTGAAAGATACCTGCTACGGAGCATGGATGTGCCCCACCAGAGAAATAGGAAACCCTACGCAACACTGCCGAAGGCTCCCAACTTGAACTGCAGGGCAGTGTGAGACAAGCTTGCAGCCCCCTGCTGCTTCTGATGCATGGCACCTCTCACTGCAACATT
Organism: Ondatra zibethicus; assembly: GCA_004026605.1. Classification (NCBI taxonomy): domain Eukaryota; kingdom Metazoa; phylum Chordata; class Mammalia; order Rodentia; family Cricetidae; genus Ondatra; species Ondatra zibethicus. The sequence continues at coordinate 51,820 of PVIU01007020.1, read as the reverse complement.
CTCCTTGGGATTTAGTATCTAGGGCTTCTAGTTCCTGTCTCCTCATCTTCCATGGTATGTCTTTCCTCATCTACTCTAGTAACTCTGTTATTAATTCTAAATTCTGTTCCCATCATTAAATACACCCAAGATGTGAATTCTCACTGTGGTTTTATTATTATACAGTTCTAGGAGTCAAAAGTCCCAAATAAGCTTCAGCATGCTAACAGGTAGAATTTTCTTCATCCCAGATGTTCCAGGAAGTTATTGGATTCCGCAGCTACCAAGTATTCCAGCGGGTGATCCCCACAATATCAATAGCATCTCTCTGACCTCAGAATATGTGACCATATCTCCTTGATTAATCCTCCTGCTTCTTGCACTTACATTACACTTGCCAAGACAATTGTTCCTTATCAAGGTCTCATATTTAAATACCTTCCCAAAGTCCTTTTGTCTTGTAAGATGTATTTTTGTCCAGGAGCTGAAGGAAAGAAGGGGGCATTGGGTGGGTTACTGTCTGCCTACTGCTCTCAGATTGTCATTATTGTGCAGTAAGGACAATACCCAGGACTGTGAGCACAGAGAAAACAGCCAACCCTTGATGTATTGAGCAGATTCTATTAGAAACTCTAAGGAGACGCTGTCATCTCTGGATGAAGGCATAAGCACAGTTGTCATCTCCTTGGTGACAGTCATCATGATCTCATTTGACAGCTGTAATTTCTCTAGGAACAGAGTCCGAGATGCACAAGCTTCAACAGAATTCACTTTTGCTAGAAGCAAGTATCTGACTTTGTGTCAAAAACTAAAATATGTAATATTATTGTTTTTCCCTCCTATAAGTAACATAATTACTACTTCATTAGCTTATTTCCCTTAGGACATAAAGAAATGTTCCTTTTATAGGTTAAGTGACCAAAATAAAATATATCTGTGAATGAATGTATTTGAAAAATACAGATTTAAGATACCATCTAAACAAATTAAATATGCACATAAGACATCATAGTGATTGTATTCATTTACTTTTTTACAATTGGAAATGGCCCTTGCTGATTATAAACATGCACAAAAAATTCAAAGCACTGCCAAATATCAATGAAATTCCATTTAACATTCGTCTTTTACTTTCATTTGGTAGTGCTGAAGTTGAACTCTGTTTAACTGTAGGTCCTAGTGTCGACTGGGAATAGAATCTAAAGGAAGAGTGAGTGCCTTTCCAGAATTTAAACTCAGAGTTGCCTCCATTTCTCTACTTCTTGTACTTATAACTGTTTTCAAGTATAATTGAATCCAGTTCTCCTGAGAAACAGATGTGTTAATGTGTAAGTAAATTAGTATCCCAGCCCTCGATGGCAAGTGGGGTCTCATTCCTCCAGACAGATTCATAAACTAAAAAGCATCTGCCCTTGCAGAAGTTAAGGCTTCCACTATCACGGAAATGCTTCCATAATTGGGTTGTTCCATCTGCCGATGTGATTGATCATTTCCTGAATACTTAAGAAAATATTGCCCCCCTTTCCTTAATGGAATAGTGCAGAGATGTGATTGTTATTCTCAAGCAAATAACTGAGAAGGTCTAAGCTAATAAATTAAAGACGTCAAACCATTTAATCATGTTATGTGAGAGGAGACTGTGAAAGCAGAAAGCACACATCAATCCCAAGGACACGAGCACTTCTTTCTGCCTCTGCCCTCGCACCTCGCCTGGGTCCTCCACCCTCTGCCGGACACTCCTGAGTGATGCTGACACACTATCCCTTATAAAAGCCTACCCACTGTTGTTCAGCTCCACTCCATCATTCTGAATGATTTTAAAACATTTATCATATAAAATTGTATACTATAACTCATTAGTATAGTATATATACTATATATATATGTTTATAATCTATTTGATCATATTTACCCCATGCATAATGTACTTTGACTTCAATTTTTTTGTAATTTCATACATATATACACTGACTTTTTACCCCTCGTTACCCTATTTCATCTTCCCCAGCCCCTACCCAAAGCCTTTCTCAGTTAACATCATGAGTGGGAGTGGGAGGAGCCATCCTTTACTGGAATGTGGACGATTATCAGTGGCTGCTTCACTAGAGAGAGTGACTCGCCCTTCTCCACAGTCCCTCAGTGAGCTCTCCCTCATGGGTGACGAAATCTTTTGCAAGTAACCAGGGCTATGGTGAGTTCATGAGCTCAATCGCCTGACACGTCCAGAAGACACTTCACATCACTGCTCCCTGAACGCTGACCTCTGTGACCTTTTGTTGCTCCCTCTGAGATGTTCCCTCCAGCTCCATCCTTTTGCCACCCCCCCCCCCAATGGACACACACTCTGGAACTGGCTTCGCAGTGACACGACCCGAGTCCTATGCAGAGAACTGTCTGATTTTCTCTGTTGTTACATGTGATAAGCAAATACCTGATGTCCTGTTACAGTATTCCCACTTGAAAATACCTTCAGAATTCTGGGGGAAAAAATGGAAATTGTGTGCCTTCGTTTCAAGTGGATTGGTCTATAATTGAAAAAGTCCCTTTAAAGGAATTGAATAAGTCTACTAACTTAAAATAAGAGTTTTAAGTTCCTAAGAAGAAAATAAGCCTTCTCAGTATGTGTGCTGTGTGGCAGATCTACCCCAGCACATGGGGTTTATCAAGCCTGCTATGGTGTCAGCCCCAGGGCTTCTTATCCCTGCTTACCTGATTTGAGTAGAGCTATGATTTATATGCTCAGTTCAATCCATAGCACTTCTCCTCCTACGTCTTTTCTCCATTCGAGAAAATAAAAGGTAAATTTCAATGCCTGCCCAGCAAGTTTGGGAGCAAAACCTTCTGAAGAGATGCGGTTCTTTTCTTCTCAGTACCTATGCATCCTCATCACTGTGGCATTACACACATGTGTTAGAAATAGCATGCGTTAGCTACTAGTGCAGTCAAACCATCCATGAACTTGGCAACTCAAATGAACTTTTATTATAGTATAGTTTCTTTCTGTAAGTCAGGAAGAATCCAGGGAAGGAGAGAGGGAGGGAGAGAAGGGGAGGGAATTGAAAAAGAAAGTATTCATGTTAGGAATCATAAACCTTTTTTATAACCTAATTTTGGAAGCAACATAACTCCTGTCATTTTCATCTCACGGGAAATAAGTAAATAAGTAAGCCCCGGGTGCCCCAAGTGGATGAGATTACACAAGGTCATGAGTGTGTGGCAGCAGAGATCCCCTGGGACCACCTTGGCAGCAGGGCTAACTGGGGACCACTGTGGAGGCTGCCTACCTCTTAGATCTTTGAAGAACAGAAAGCGGTGGGAGATGGCTCAGCTGGTAAAATACTTCCCCTGTAAGCATGAACACCTGATTTCAAGTCCCGGCACTGACGTCAAAAGCCAGGGGGTAGTTTTCTAGTTAGCCATTCTAGTTAGCACTGGGAAGCAGAGGGATATTCAAGCTTGCTCAACAGCCTGCTTAACCTAATTTTTGGTTCCCAGGTCCTATTCAAAGATTTTGTCTCAAAAAATAAGGTGGCAACTCCTAGGAACAACACCTGAGATTGGTTTCTGGCATCAATGTGTGTTTAAGCATAAATATATGTACATTCACATCCGTATACACTGGCACAAACACGCCTACACATACACATGCTCACATACCCACACCTAGAGAGGGTGTGTGTGTGTGTGTGTGAGAGAGAGAGAGAGAGAGAGAGAGAGAGAGAGTGAGAGAGAGAGAGCGAGAGAGAGAACTAGTTCAGTAGACACAGTATCATTATAATTTGAAACACTTACTTTATTTATCTGGACCACGCATTGCTCAGAGTGCTAGAACAGAGATACAGGCAGGGAACTATAATTGAATTATAGGATGGTCTACTAGTTAGTGTCTTGGTGATATCTGAGAGAGGAAGCTGGGAACACAAGGTGAGTGGAGACGTTAGAACCACTCAAGGTCACGGACGCCAGGGCATTCCACAGAAATGAGCCAAATAGCCTACGTTCTTGAAGAGTGTACAATCTGTATCTCTGTCAGGAAGACACAAATGCAGCTAGAGAAAGGAGCATGCTTAAGTTTCCCCTCAACTTTGAAAATGCAGTGCTTAAGTGGAAGCGTTGGAATTGAGGTGTATTGAAGCCTGAAGCTGCATTTGATCTTGTCTGGGAAAACTTGGGCCGATAGATGCAGATAACAGACATTTTGCCAAAAGACGGAGTTAAGACTGAGTTACTTCTTTAACAGTCTTGTAGGGATTATATCTGTGTCTCAAGCGACAGGAGAACATGCTAAGAATTCGCAGCTGGTACTGCCACACAGGCATCGGCGAAGCCTCTGTCGCAAAGATTGTTGCTGTAGGATGAGGATTCTCAGGATCACACAGCCCAGCCCCAGGAAAGGAATGCTGCATTTGTAGATTGGTTGTCAAAATGAGAGTAAGGTGTTTCCAAAGAAGAAGCTAACCAATTAATTAATGCACTGTAGGAAACTGGGTGGAAGAGGAAATGTCGCGCAGTGGGAGGAAATCTCCTCTATTCTCTGTGTGAATTTGGATGCATGCTGAGCCAGGAATGCCGGTATTTGGGAGCCCAGCCCACAGAGAAAGAAGTCTGTGAAGGAGCACGTCTTCATGTGAGAAGCCATCGGAGCAGGCTTTATCTTTCTAACTTCAAGAAGGTGGTCTTGGGTATCAAACACTGAAGCCCAACACACTCTAGAGTGTCCCTGCCCAACAAGAATGTCTCAATGCTACGATGAACGCTGTAGAAGCCCGGCAGATTGGAACATATCATTTAGCTGTTTTTTCCATGAGTAAATTTTAAAGGGAAAGTAACAACAAAAATCAAAACTAGGCTATCTAACCTCTATTTATCGTTAGAGGAAAGACAAATGATAGTGCTGCGTGGAAAGTTATGCAACTTAATTATCCACGTGCTCATAGCAAAGTGACTATTAGAGCCATTGTAACTGTTTTAGGTGAAATGTTGCAAGTATTTTTATTTATTTATATTTTCTGCCTTGGAAAGTTTCAAGTATTTCACTTCAGGATAATGAGATCAGCTATGTTGCTAGCAGGAGCCTGTGGGGCAGCTTGCCAGCTTTCACCCACTACTAATCCTAAATCTGTTTGGGTCTAGGTAGCACAGTTTGTTCTACTGTTCCCAGGCAGAGTTGTGGTTTCTCAAAAGTCATTGCATCTGGTCCTTATTTGTCTTCCTATTGCTGGATTTTTCTTAGATACTTTTCTATTGCTTTGAAGGGACCCCATGACAAAGGCAGCTTATAAAAGAGTTTATTGAATTCATGACCATCACGTCAGGGAGCATGGCAGGCAGCAGGCACTGGAACAATAGCCAAGAGCTTAAGTCTCAATCTAAATGCAAGAGGCAGAGAAAGAGAAACCCCAAAGCCTACCTCCAGTACTACACCTCCTCCAAATAGGCTACACCTCCTAATCCTTCCCAAACATTTTCACCAACTAAGGACCAAGTATTAAACCTCTGAGCCTGCAGGGGCCATTCTCATTCAAAGCACCACAGAGATGCTTCTATGTGTTTATAAATTCCAACCTATATGCCATCATCTTTCGATTAATAACTGTATTCTGCTAATGTACTAATTGTGGTCCTTGTAGAGTAGAAAGTAAGGCAATTTTCATTTGCAAAAATTGGGTGCACACTACTAGAAAAATTCCCTTTATGCAGTCCCTCTATGCAAGTTTGTATTAAAATTGTGTGTCCTTGCTTAATATCTGTGACATGCTTTAAAATTTTTATGGAACTATTTACAAAATCATACAAAGACACTGTATTTAGTAAACCTTTGTCTTAGAGCCTGCCAGTGTTCCTTGACTGCCAATTTCTTGTTGGCTTTTAAGTGAAAAACCAAAAGTTATCATTTGGATTTTTACTTGGTGTGGCTGAGGTCATAAAACAATTGCTTTTGGGACATCATTATGTAGAACCAGACCATTTAAATCTTTTAATTAAATTACTAATTAATTACTTACATCTTGCAGCACTAAAGATGGAATCAAAGAATTTGTACTCAGTAGACAAGTGTTCTAACAATGCTCTCTGCTCCAGGACACAGAAAGCATATTGCCATGGCATGGATAGTTATTATTTCCACTCCTGCGAACTGATTTAAAAGTAAATAAGTAAAAACCCCTATGTACATAAAACTATGGTTTTTACCAACAACTGGTAGCGAAAACTTAGATTTAAATTTTAAGGCAATCATTTGGTTGTTGAAAGTAAGCAGGATATGCCTGTTATCTGGATGTGCTGTCCCTTACCTGGTCTTCTGGGTTGTTTGTGCTGACTGGTCACATCTTTTCTCCATATGCTACACTTCTGAAGCTGAATACTACCCCTAGTGGCTGCCTCGTGGTATTGTCAAGCAGGCACCATGGCTGTGTGTCTCAGCAGGAGCTGCTGGAGAGTGCCTACATCCAGGTTCCAGTTCTCAAATTCCCAGACACAATCAAGTAAAGCACTGCACCTGGCAGTTCTATAAATGTAATGAATTATGTGAATAAAATTTTTAAAATAATTATTTGCAATCGATAGCTGCTGGAATAGGAAAAATTGATTTTCCACTGGGTATATCAACCATACCAAGATTGGAAACAGATGGCAAACACAAAACAGACTCCATATTTTGCACACACACCCATTTTTGTTTATTTTTAAATTTTTGTGTGGGTTTTTTTTTTGGTTTTGGTACTTTTTAAGAGAGAGAGAAAGTCTATGAAATGAGATGCATAGGAAGGGAGGAACCTATGAGGAACTGGGGGAAGGAGAAGACTATACTCAAAATACTTTATATGAAAATTTTAAAAAATTAAAAAGGATAGGAAATAAAAGGTAAGACCTAATTCACTGGGAGTGGTGTTGGAATAAAGTGAAATCATCCCAGGAAAACTCGAAGTAATTGAGTGAAGATCTGACTGGAAAAGAGTCCGAGAACCCTGGCCATGTAATTCACATATAAATAAGTAAACCTACTTCCATATGGAAATTAGTGACTTCACATAATGAGAGGAAAATGGCAGGCAAGTTTAATTTTATAATGATAGCAATTTCTCATAAAATATGTAGGCATGAATCTGACAAATGTCCAATGTTTACCAAAAAAAACAACAATGAAATTGAGAACAAATGAGAGCTAAGAATAAATATAAAAGCATCATGTTCATGACATGAAGATCAAAATGACAGAAATATTAACTTATTACAAATTCATATACAAGAAGTTTGAATCCCAATCTTAACTCTTGCTTTTGTGCTGAGTTCCAGGGAAGATCTATGAATCTTAGACGGCAAAAATAACACTCGAAATGAGCATTAAAATCGCAGTGAAAGAGAATGAAGTATCGGTAGACAAAAACTGGTTACCTGGTTACCTGGCAACTATCCTGGATACACAAGGACAACAAGCTCCTACCTCTCCAATTTAGGAGACACAGAGAATGCTTCTAGTATTGAATACGGATTGACGTAGAGTGTCATGGCCCTGGCAGGGAACCTGGTTCTGGAAAGAAACCTCATCCCACAAGAAGCAAAATGCTACTATTGCATGATTGCTTGTTGTGTGTGTGTGTGTGTGTGTGTGTGTGTGTGTGTATACACATGCTCACATTCGTGCGGAGAACAACCTCATTTTGTTCTTCACTTCATGCCCTGTAACTTGAGACAGGGTCTTTCCATTTTTACCCGAAACTTCCTGATTTGGCCAAGAAGTCTGGCTGGCTGGCTGACTGGCAAACCCCAGTGATGGACCATCTTTGCATGCCCAGCATGGGGATTACAATCAGGGGTCACCATGCTTGGTTTTTTTTTTATGTGAGTTCTGAGGGTGAAACTCAGCTCCTCCTGTTTGCACGGTGAGCGTTTTACCGACTGAACTGTCTCTTCAGCCCTGAAAACGTCTGCAGAATAAACGAGAACTAGTTTTCAAGAAAGAGAATGTGACTCTCCTCATTGCAAAGTGCATTTTTCTCTCACCTGGTTGGTTGGAATGGTTACATGTATTAGATAATTAGTTTTATCTGGGGCAGCAGCAAACATGGTAGTTCTTCATGAGAACAGGTCGTTTTGTAGCCGACAGTCAAAGCGTCCATAAAACGTAGACATATGCTCCCATTCAGACTTGAGAGTCTGAGTGCTATTTCCTCCACATTCATATTTCAAAGAAACAGCTCCCAAGGCCTTGGGCAAGACATTCCTGGTTATAAACCTGACAGAAATTAAGCTGAGAAAAGCCTATCTACCCTTTAAAGAGATGTTTCAAAGAGAAGAGAACTCTACCAGTTAACTGTCCCTTGAGAACAGGGACAGAGAAACAACCACCATACTCACACTCAATGGGGGAGACTGAGCCTCTTTTTTTAAAAAATGTGTATTTGTCTTTACAAATTGAATTGTATAATTCAGTTTCAGCTGAAAAATTAATGGAGAAAGCATGGTTGTTTTCCAAAGCAATGCACCAGGCATTTTGCAAAGACTCCATTAAATGAATGACTAAATTCTGCATCCTTCTAATTACTGACTAGTTAGTTAGCATTGATCCCTTTTGATGGATGGTTACTATACACAAAGATTTTGTCAGATAATTTTCAATTCATTATCCTAGCAATTCTTTAAGGGATATGTAAGTTTTGAAACTCAAGGGCCACAGTATAACATTAGCATGAACATGTGCAGATAACGTCATTGTATCCTAATTATTAATACGTTTTACATTACCTAGTCCATGAGAGGACAATAAGATAGTCTATCATTATCGTAATAGAAGATTTCATTGATATTTAGAATTGTTCTGTTTCATTCAAATTATTCAAAAATAATATTTCATGTTCCCCTCCTCCTTTATCAATTTTAGGATTTTTTTTTTTGCTGTTTCTAGAATGATTCCTGAATTTACTAATTCCCCTGAAGGCTCTTCAAGTTTTAGCTAAGTATAAGGCTAGTGGTAAATACTTTGGGGTAGAATGATGTTAGCTTATTTTGTATCCGTTGAGTGATCATGTTACTAATCTAAATGAAATTACAATTCTTCTCCCTCACTTTCTGCTTATGTAGGAAAGATGAGGAAACATGTGAACAAGGTGGACCCTGGGTCCTGGAGGGTGCGAGAGGAGAGCTGAAGCCCAGGGACCCGGGTTCAGCTAACAGTGTTCACTCAGGCTCCTCCAGGAAACAGTTTAGGTAAATCTGTCGCTAAACATCGTCCTCTGTTAAACTACGTTCAGGTGGTCATCTCAGGGCAGAGGATTGAGAGCTGGTAGCAGATGCAGCATGGAAGAGGGAGGGAGGGAGAGAAGGAGAGAGACGGCTGGAGGGATGAGAGAAGGGGAGAGGAAGAGTTGGTAAAACCGTTAATTGCAGAGCAAATCCATCATTAATAGTAAAGTAACACTGTAGAGGTGCTGAATATACAGTAAGTGTTTGAAGTAATTTTCCCTGAGAGAAGTTTTTGATGAATATAATTATAACAAGAGATTAGTCTAGTAATCTAGAATACATAATATTCTATAAGTAGATACTAAATATTTCTATATAACAGAATTCTCATTAAGAAGTTGAAAGTTGAAGAAAAACTTGGAGAAAAGACATGCATGATAGTCTTAAGGATCCTTTTATTTCATGTGCATTTATTGGGTGAGCGTTTGCTTGGTAACCCTACATGAGTGCAGATGCCCAGAAGAGGGCATCAGATCCCCTGGAGCTGGAGTTCCAAACGGTTGGGAGCCACCTGATCTGGATGTTGGGAATCAACCCAGGTCCTCTGCAGGAGCAATGAGCTCTTAACCCTTGAGCCATCGCCCCAGCCCCCTGTTTACGCTCTTAATATTTCTCAGTGTGTTGCCTACATGGAAGAAAAGCAGCCTCCGAGAGAACCATGATTCATTGTGTGAAGAGCATCTCATAAAGGAAGGGAATGAGGAACATTTTACATCATCACTTATTAACCAACCTCACACACTAACCAGAATTTGCTGCTCTCTCATATTACTTTTGTTTTAACATATTTGGTGCAAGAGGTTGCAATGATTACTTAAGAGGAATGGTGAATTTCCTTGAACCATTTTGCTCTTTGTTTACTCCTTGATTGTAACACACAGACAGGTTTTTGGCAGGGACAAAGCTTAAACGTAGAAATATATCACAAACTGAAGGCTAAGATTTAATAGTATTGTTACTATTTTAATTATTATGCAAGACGTGGAATTATAATTAAATGCTTAATCGCTCTCTCACTTTCAAATTTTATTCATTCAGAAAACTTTGGCTAAATGTATTCATACCTCAGGATAAGAGTAAGTGTGTTTCATTCAGAAGTTAAAGGCTGCTTTTCAATTTGGCAGAAGATAAAACCTGCATTATTCTTTCATTGCATTGTGTTCCCTATGCCCGCCTATGGCAAGACTAACATTAACATATTTGATATTGTGTTCCCTATGCCCGCCTATGGCAAGACTAACATTAACATATTTGCCAAGTCCAGGTTAAGCTTTTAACACGGTAATGCAGTTTTTATCAAGCAGATTCCATGGGAGATTCTCATTATATCTTCCTGATGTGAAAAGTAACATTTTTTTTTTTCATTCTGAGAGCTGAGGAGTCTGCTTTATCTCAGGATTTTTTTTTTAACCATATGAAGAGACATTTCTGCTGGCTCACAAAACCCCAGCACCATCGTCCCCCTTGGAGATGAGTTCCTCATGCAAGGGTGCTCTGGTGATGGTGCTGGAAGGGTTCCCACAGAAGCACAGCAGTTACACTCGGTACTGGGAAAATCTGCATTTTCTTGATCTTACAGTGCCGTAAATATTCTTTTTCAAGTTGCAGTTTGAAAGCAGAACTTCAGCGCAGGAAATATGTTCAGAAGGAGGAGAGGAGAAAGTTATATATGTATATATATGTGTGTGTGTGTGTGTGTGTGTATCTGTGTACACACACATGTATGTGCGTGGTGTCTGTGTGTCTGTGTGCACACACATGTATGTGTGTGGTGTGTGTGTGCATGTGCGTGTGTGTGTGTGCATGTATGTGTTCAGTTAGGCATAGGGGCTGCTTAAGCAGCCTCATGGCAACAGCAAGGCAGCCTCCTAAAGCCCCAAATGCCAGAAATGGCACAGCACACTGAGAGTCTGGTTTGCATCCAATAAAACTGAAAGGAGAAGAAACTCCACCTTCTGAGTTAGGATTCTGAAAGGCACAAAGACTTGGTGTCCCACCACAGCTCCATGGTCTCTACCTGCAAATATTCTGGAAGCAACCACTGAATGAACAATTTTCTTCTGGGGTAAAACAGCCTCAGCTCTGGGTGACCGTGACGTGAATGTCACATCAAATGTTGTAAGAAACTAGCCCAGCAATTGTGGCTTGCTGTGGTGACTGAACAGAGCAATTTACAACCACAGTCCTCTGTGAAGGAAGCACAGAGGACTGAGGAGAGAAACTGCACACGGCCCGAGAGTCCAGTGGTGCTAGTTCACGGCAGGAACAACAAATCAATATAGCGATGGGTGACAAGTCGCTGCCTGTTCTGGAGTCAGGCATTGTGAAGAGAAACCAGGATGACTTTTTTTTTCAATAGAGCAATTTTTTAAAGTACCCCAACAACACATTTTCCCCATTAGATGAAAGTGCTGGTATGAACAGATCCTCAGAGGTTGAGATGGGGCAGCGCAATGAGACAGTTTTGACATGTTTAGCCTGGTGCTTAACAGGTGCTCACTAGGTTTTCACCATCACTGCCGCTGTTTCAGAGAAAATTAGGGTTCAGTGGGAAAAGTTGTTTAAGTGTCAAAGAGAAGATCTCTGTCCCTATAACCTGGGGCCATGCTCTTTTAGCTGTGGGGTTGTGAACTGAACACACGAATCATCTGAGGAGAGCTGCATTTTTAAACATCAAAACCGGGCCATGTCACAAGCTGCCTGCTCTCAATCGACAAAGAGAGGCTTGGGCGTCTGTTTCTGAACTCCCGATGTGTCTACATTTTAGTCACTCATCGTTTGCGACCTCATGGACTTCACCAGGCTGCTCCCCTCAGGTACTCTCCGTGTTTGCAGAATTTCCTGCATCTGTTAAAAGTTTCTAATTATGTGTATGTGTGTGTGTCTTCATGGGGGTACATTTGTGTGGGAGTAGAGGTGCCCATGAAGGCTAGAGGATTCCCTGCAACTGGAATTACAGATGTCTATGAACTCCTCAGCCTGACATTGCTGCTAAGGAATGAACTTAGGTCACCCAGAAGAACAACAAGGGCTTTCCATTGTTGAGCTGCCTCTCCAGTAGCCATTGGCGTCCCTTTCCCCCTCTCTGAGCTGTCCTATGTGCCTGAGATGGCTGGATGCCAGCCTGCTACTCATTTGGTGCCATGCTTTCATCCTTGGGGAATGAGGTTCTTAAGGACACCTCATTGTAACGGTACAGTGCTGGAGGCATGAGTGGGCATGCGTGTGTGAGTGTGCGCATACATGGGCACATGGTACAGCAAGTTCGTTGGTATAATGTTTCTTCCTTTTTAGCATCCTGTTCATCATGGAGACATGCTAATTGGAAACTGCCATGTGTTGCCTGCATCACTTGTGAAACTGAAGGATGGAGGAGAGTCGGCCATGGAGGCCCTCCATTACATCATCACAGTGCCCAATAGAGCATGTGCAGGAGGGGTGACCCCGAATGCCTGATGAGTACCAAGCCATTGATTCCATGTCAGTTTAATATTGCACATTATTAAAGTGCACCCTGTAGTCAGTGTGACAACTAAAAATCTCTAAAAACAAAGCTGAGATTAAAAAGAAAATAAAAAGCCCATGCCCTTCCTTAAATATCTGTAAAGCAGTTTGAATTTTGTGCTCCTTTGAAACTGAGCTCAAGCCTCTTCTGAAATCTGGGATCTGAGAAATGACCTCCCTATAAAAGAAAACATGGGAGTTTTCTACCCAAGAGCCCCAGAGGAGCAAGTCCCAGCATCTCTGCTGATGATTGGTCGACCGGATCTATTTCAAATCTGCTGCCAGTGGAAACAGCATGGCAGTGGAAGTCCCACAGCTCGGCATCTTAACCTTCCCGCTACACCCCAAACGCCTTAGTTCAACATACAGAACACTCTCAGGCAGGAGCCAGATGCCTTCTTAGCCCATTCGCAGAACAGCCATGAGATCCCCATGTCTTCTGTCCTCTCCCACCTTTATAACTCTAAATAAGACCCATGAGCACAGCTGACAGAAATCCAGATTGTTGACATTTAATCCAGATTGTGTGCACCTAAATATCGCACAAAATCTGCTTTAGACTTCCTTCTGAGACATTTCGAGTCTGACTTCCTAGTTGCCCAAGAAAAATTTCAAGTGTTTTCGTAGCTTTAACGTGTATGTATACGTGTACGTATGTCTATATGTGTGCATGCGAGCATGTGCATGTCTGTGTCTCTAACCCTTTGATCAAGTTCTCCACAAACACTTCTTCATATTCTTATAGGTCAGGTCCACCTACTAGGTCACACAAGGCTACAAGTCATTACCAATGTCTTTCCAGTGGCACCTTATATGCCCTTAGCTTGAAGGATCGAGCATCAGTGTTTCAGTGACAGAGACAACGAACTCACCAGCGTGAGACTGAGAAGTCAGAGAAAACTCGCTTGCCTGACAGCCTCCTGCAGCCACACAGCATGCTCCCTCAGCATCTGTAACTGTGAAACAACACATGACCACCCAGAGCTTGGGCGGTAGGATCTTAGTACTAAACAGACACCCATTCGTCTTGTTTTCTGTTTATGTTTGTGTGTGTGCATATGTGTATGTGATGTGCATGTATGTGGTGCATGTGTGTATGGTGTATGTATTGTGTGGGGTATGTGAGATATATGTATAAGTATGGGGTATGTGTCTCTGTGTGTGTGTTTATGTGTGTGGTATGTGTATGTCTATGTGTGCATGTATGTATATGATGTGTGTGTGTATATGATATGTTTGTCTGTGGTGTGTGCTTGTGTTTGTGTGTGTGGTATGTGTATGTGTGGAGTGTGGTTGTATTGGCATGGGTGTATGTGGTGTGTGTATCTGTTTCTGGTGTATATGTGTGTGGTGTGTGATGAATGTGGTGTGTGATGTGTGTATGTGGTGTTGGTGTGTGTTTGTGTGCGTATGTGTGTGATGTATGTGGTGTGTGTGTGTATGTGGTGTTGGTGTGTGGGGGTTATATGTGTGTGATTGTGTATGTATGGTGTGTATGTGTGTTTGGGTTGTGTGTGAGGTTATATGTAGGTGGTATGTGTGGTATGTGTATATGTGGTGTGTTTGGTTTTATGTGATGTGTGTGTATATGTGTGATGTTGTGTGGTGTGTATGTGTCTGTGTGTGTTTGAAGTACTAAGATCCTACTGCCCAATGAAGAAGTTGACATCTGGTGTCTTCCTTTATCACTCTGATCATGTTATTGTGAGACAGGGTTTCTCATTGAACACAGAACTCACAGACTGGCTCTATGAGCTGGCGACAAACTGGGGAATCCACCTGTGGCCGCTCATCCTTCAGTGCTAGGGATATAAGCAAATTCTAGAATGCATAAAAAACACCAGTAGAACTCTTAGGGATAATCTTGAAGCAATCTTAAAATTCCTACAAGCAATCCTAACTAAACTCAGTGAGGGACACACATGCATACATGCACACACACATGCACATACATACCACATACACACTCAAACATACACATACACATATAAACGTACACACCTGCGCATACAAACACACACATACACAAAGAAATAAGAAAATAGGGAACTGGTGGGAAGAAAAATCTCAGTGGAAGAAAAAGGGAGGATGAGAAAGGGCTCAGGGCTAAAATGGCTAAAATTGATTCTGTATATATATATGGAACAGTCAATGAGTAAACATAAGTAGTAAAAATTGTTAGGACACATCATGAAGAATATTCAGGAATAATCTTGACTTTTTGCCAAGATTGATGGTATCTGTTTATTATTTAGCATCAGAACATGTCTCCTAAACTGTTCGTGAGCACATGTTACTTGCTTTTCATTTGCTTTCTTTGCCTATTTTAACATGAAAAATGCTTTTACAACTTTGTGTGAGCACTGCAATCTTTACTAAAGTACTTCTTTTTTCCTCTCAACAATAAGTCACATCCTCTCCTGGGCAAACTGTTTGAAACCGCCTCATTTCAGGCATTTGTTATCCCAGCATCAGTGAGAGGGCTTTAGAATTCATGACCATTAACTTCCTACCTGGAGCAATTTCTGCTGCGGGGATGAGACATTTTTACCTCCAACTTGCAATTTTACAGGAACAGAATTATATAATACATATAATCTTTAAAATCTATTTTAATTAGGAGAAAAACTTGCCTTTAAGGAGTCTTCTTTTACTTTGTGTCTTTTTTTTTCCAAGTGGATCTGAAAGTGGTGTCAGGTTTGAGTGTCTTCCTTCCTGCGACAATACCCTACTCCATGTCTGCATGTTCGAGGAAGATTTACCTGTGTCTGGTAGATAAACCCTAGCTGTTTAAGTTCTTTGATGGGATGCTGGTGTATGGAATTACAGGTGAAAACCACTGTTAACACTATCGACCTGGGCTGGTTGTGGTCCTACGATAAACCCTAGCTGTTTAAGTTCTTTGATGGGATGCTGGTGTATGGAATTACAGGTGAAAACCACTGTTAACTAGCAACCCTGTGCTGGTTGTGGTCCTATGACTCTTGGAGTAGAGGTAGGAATTCTAGTCTAACCTGGACTACATGAAATGCTGTCTAAAAGCAAACAAATAAGACTACTAATGATAAAGAAAAGAAAGAAAATAGGAAAACAAGAGAACAAAACCCATCCTTGTATCTTGAGCCTTTCCCTTCTCTGATGCAGTTGAAGAGGTCAAGTAGTGACGTAAGGTGCTTCTTCCATCCTTTCTGAGCACAGCAGCTTCTTATAACCACATTTCCCATAACATATGAACACGGTTAAGTGGGGAAAAAAACCATGCTCTGCTATTTCAGATAGTAAAGGAAAAGCATGTATAGTTCAGGGTCATAATTATATTTCTGAAAAAAGAACTAAGGCCCTTTCTTTAACCTGGAAGGAGAAAAGACAACAATTCCCTCTTGGAAGATCTTGCCTTAAGTATTTAGCATTTATTAAAACAATTAAGTACCTCTTTTCCCTGCTTGATAAGACTTAGTAGCTTGCTTATGCGCAGCATCAAACATGACATGTAAGCTATGGAAAACACATCCTTTTCATCTTCTGAGTACATTTGAAATGTTACATTACCTATTTTAAACAAGAGCAAATAAACCCGGGACAAAGTGGTCTAGAAATCTATCGCGACCTGTAAGACACCACTGCCTTCATTTCAGACCTTGACATTGTTCACAGATCTCTCTAATGAGTGAACCGCCCCCTAGGTGCACCCAGAGAAGGGACTGTGTCAGAGGAGGCACACAAACGTCACGCTGGGGCGTGGGACCAAATAATACAAGGAACGCTTAAGAAAATTTAAATAGATGAACTAGAAGCATCATTTTGAATGTTGCCAGCATCTCCCCTTGATGTAATCCTCAGGGGTTATGGATCCATAATGAGAAGTCAGAGAAAGACAAAATACAGATGAGAGAGTTAGGAGTTGGGTTGCAGAACCAGGATCTACGTGCAAGAGGGGAGCATGACCCTGGAACAATAAAACCAGACTTGTCATTCTGGGAGAAACAATAAGTAGGATTTTCTCTGTGACTGACAGGTGAATTACGCAGTTCTACCTCAGGTCCAATGCACTGCTGGGCTGATGAGCTACATTTAAGAGATCTTGGGGAGCCCTGGTAGAATGGCAGGTTGGTTACATTACAGATACAGAAAAATATTAGACACTATGAGCTACCATTTTCTTTAGAAATTTAAGAGGGATAATTCCAGCACCTAGGAAGTAGAAGTGTGTTTTTGTATGTATATATATGGCATACACAAATACCATGTGCATAGATCATGCCCACCCCCACCTTCCTACCACCTCTGCCTGTTCCTCCAGCAAATCCCTATTTATGCATCTCTTTAGATTCATTTTATATTGTGACCCATTAAGACTGACCAGAACTCTGAGTGACCATGGTTTAGAGTTACCTATAGGAGTCTGGTAGGCTCAAAAGTGGATTAATAACTAAGGACATTGGCTATCCCAGAGTCTACCCATAGCTCATACTTCAAAGGTCAAGCATAGAGCCTTATTCCTAAACCTGGTCATGTGGCTCAGTATAGGTCCCCACGGTTGTCACTGTTAACAATTGTACTAGTTGTATAGAGTATGGATAATGACAATTCTTTCTTGAAATTTATTTCATGTACTATTTATTTGTTTAATGTATATGGGGTGTTTGGCCTACATGCATTTGCCTACTTGTGTGCACGATACCAGGAGAGAGGGTTAGGTTCCCTACGGTTGAAGTTAAAGATATTTGTGGGCTGTCATGTGGGCTCAACACATCAAACCCTGGTCCTCTGGGAAAGCAACCAGTGCTCAGAATCCAACATTGGTTGGAGTACCTCTCTACCCGAAGAGAATGGATTTCTTTGTATTCAGAGGTAATGTTTATTCAAGTGTTATAGTAAATTTCAAATTATATTGAGCTGTATTAAGTCTTAAGAAAGGATATTTCAGAGGTGAGATAGGATGCATATTTTTTTCAGAAAATTATGGATGCCTGCTAAAATTCTACCAGCAGTATAATTTGTCTCTCAATTAGATACAATGGGAAGACTGGAAGTGGTTATTAAATATATCACTTTAAAAATTGTGCATATGTTGATCAAAAGTTGCTTTCTTAGATCAGTGGACTTAAAAGGGTTATGAGAAAAAATAAAGATTAATTAATCAAGCTTAGAAACTAACAAATTCCACACATATCAAAATAAATAAATCCTTCTCCAGCTTTTTATGAATTATTTCATCATGGAACAGTGACAGGAACTGGATGCTTGCTATATCTTCATACACTTTAGCTTGTATGTTTATGGGCCATGTCTTTCTCAGATATTATACCTCTTTTGTTTTGATGAAAGTTTTCAAGATTTTTTTAAAAATACAATTGCTTGCAATCTTCATAAAAGCTTTATTTTGTTGGTTTTTTTGTTTTATAAATTTGAAATAAATTTGAAAATATTGTCTGATTCAGTTAACTCTCATCACCCTGCAAAATAATTCATAGAGATCCGTGTCATTGCCTGTACTGAGGTAACTGGATATGCCAAGTAGAATCAGTTAATTGGAGGATATTCTGGGAATCACTGTTTATATGTGAATGTTAAATAATTGAGAGCATGGATTATCACATTCCTATGTTATTCGGTCCATATCATCTTTGTCAAAGGTATTTTCTGTGGGAAAACTTACCAATTTTCAATCATCCTTCTTGTAACTCTTTTGATCATTTGAGATGTCTCAAAACCACGGACCTGCCCAATCACACAGTTCTGGTATAGATTATAAATTTAGCTCCAATTAAAAATAGTTCCTACAGCAGATGCTTCCCATGAGTGAAGATATTGAATTTAACACGTATTATTAGAAAATCAGAATTAAACTGGGGATGATGGCTGAATCACCATTCACAATTCTGTTTAGTACATCTATTTCCTATTCTTTTCGCACATCCACAAAGATCGAATTCTGTTTTTCCTTCTCAAAAGGCTTTATTTTGAAAGTCCTAAAATACTAAACAGCATAAATGTCATTGCAGGCTGCGATGTTTTAGAGATAAGGCCTGAGATGGATTGATTGAGGAAGGTGCACTTGAGCCAGAAGGGAGCTCAGGGGTGGAATATTTGCAGCGTAGGAACAAGAGCCTCTGCTAGCTCCTGGCACCATGAATGCATTGATACATAAGGCTGTATGTTATTGAAAAACAGCACAAGTCCACCGAGTGTACAGAATAATGGCTCCTGAAAATCTGACACATTTTTCAAACCTGACATCTGGATACATTAGTTATTTTTTCTCCAACCATGTGGTGTGATCCAATATCGCCTGAGACCCCTGAAAGGAAGGGGTAACATACTTTAGCTCACTGTTTCTGGGGGACCCATCCACCTCCATGCTCACACAAATGTTGGGGAGGAGTCAGAAAAGGGAATTGTGTGTCTTTAATGAACACTTCTCATTCCCCGTTTTCTTTCACCTGCATCCTCAGCCCATGGATGGTGCTGTGGCTCTTTGGTGGCTCTCTCTAGCCTAGTCAGTCCTCTCTGAAGTCCCCCTCAAAGGCACTCCTACAGGCATGCCCTGTTCATCTCCTCAGGGGTTCCAAACACAGTCAGGCTTAACTCTGGGCATTAACTATCAGAGACCACTTTTTCTGAATTGTGCCCAAACTGAAGCTAAAAATAAATAGTATTAGTTGACATCTAGAAAAAAAAAGTGAAATAGTTGGCTATTAACAGAAGTCAATCTTTAAGGCTCTGCTTTTATTTCTTAGGTTGATTGGGGATAAAACAGGAGGAATTGGCTGACTTTTACTTTGAGCTACCTGATGATAAAGGTATTGTTGGCAACCGGTCAGTGTTAAGCACCAGTGGTGGCTCACATTTAAACTCCAACAACAGCAGCAAGAAATAAAAAACCAGGACTAGGCTAACTTCTTCTACAGTCTGGTTCCTCAAATGTTCCCTCTAAATGAGGGTGTCAGCCTGGAACTTACCAGACATACAGGTTGGCCCAGACCCCCCCCCCCCCGACTCTGAGCCGGAAGTCTTCATTTAGACCTCCACGAATTGCAATTGAATGCCAGAGTCTTCTTCGGGCTTAGTCTTTAAATGCAGGCTTTTCCCAAAGGGGGCCTAAGGGAAGCAGAATTATGTAAGAAAACTCACCAGAAGTAAATGATCTGCTGTTAAAGAAAGAACCTAACCTATGCTTAAATTTGCATAAATAATTGAAAGTAGGCTGAATTCATATATGTTAATATGCCTAATTGTGTTTGAAAAATAGAGTATCAGTGAAACATTAATTAAGCAATTAAATGCTTGAGTATACTTCTCTGAGGTAGAAGCATAAAGTAAATATAGTATTCAGTGAGTGTCATTATGGACAAGTAGCAGAATTTTGATTCTAGTGTTTTTTGTATAATATACTGTGGCCTTGTCCAGTTATTTAAAAAGAGACATTGTTGTCTCATTATTGTCTTTAAAATCATTAATTGTTAACACTTGTAGCCAATAATTGTTAGGTATAAATAATGCACCTTTGAAACAAGAGGTTACCCAAAACTTGTTATTTCTCACCTTGGTTTTGTTTGTTTGTTTTTGTTTTTGTTTTGTGGTTAGTCTAGATCTAAGTCTGGTTTCTAGGAGGCCTTAAAATTCATGCTATGTCCTCAGCTTTCCAAGTGTTGGGAATTGACACCTATACAGTAGCCAGCATGTCTCTTTTTCAATGTTATTTTCATGAAGGAAGGCTCATAACCCGTAGACATTTTTATATAAATCATTCAATGGTAGGATTTAAGGAGTATTCTCAACTTAATTTCCCCCCTCATGATGTATCTCAGGGTATTTCTCATCACTTTAAACTCTGAAGATGTTGCTGAGAAAGATCTGGATTCTTTCAGGAATGAGAAACCAAAGGATCTCGGTGAGCAAAGGTCTGGCTGGTCAGGGTGCTCAAGAGCAGTGGTTCTCAACATTTCCAAAACTGGGACTTGATGCTGCGGTGATCCCCAACCGTGGCATTATCTTCACCACTGCTTCATAACTGTGATGCTGCTACTGTTAAGGATAGTAATGAGAATATCTGATACACAGAATTTCTGATATGTGCGCCCTGTGAATGGGTCATTTGAACCCCTGCAAAGGAGTCAGGATGCACAGGCTGAGATCCACTGTCCTATATCAATGTGTGACGATGGCTGTCTAACCAGAAACATGGGGCCTTGAGAAGACATGGAGCTGAGCCATCAGCAGAATGTGTGTGTGTGTGTGTGTGTGTGTGTGTGTGTGTGTGCACTTGTGTGTGCCCATATACAGGCTCTCTTTTTGTTCATTTGGATTCACTTACTTCAGGAAATTCCAGTGCAGTCTGAATGTATTATGACTACCAAACATATCACTACATTTTGAGTTCTAACTGTTTATGCCCAAAGCAATTGCTTATTTGTGTGAAGACACATGTTTACATAAAGGCTTCAACAGCACTGTTACACTCCTGGAATATGGCACAATTACTCTCTTCCTTGTAGTGTATATTTTGCATACAGTTTACCACTGTCACTGGCTTCCCAATATGCAAAAATTGAGGGACTTCTCCTCATAGTTTTATCTTTGTTTCCATAGGTACCTGTTGTCTCTGAGGTAGCAGAGTTAGCTTGTGCGGATTATGGGGATGCCACTCATGGGCATTGGCTTTAGGCAGAAATAGTCATCTTTTAGGGATCTGCTCAACTTTCTGTTCTAAGCACAGAACCTTCTTTTTTGCTCTCTGTAGTCATCCTCACACATAACAAACTTGGAATGCTGAGCAAAGAGAGCTTCCTAATAGCTACGATATTTGAGGATAATGGCTTTGTTTCTTTAATTTCCTGAAAGTGGATGGATGTCATGGTCATGGCTTTGCTAGCTTTCAGTTCCTGATTATGTTCAGACGGTTCTGAGTACATACCAATCAATATCCCATGTGTTGGATGCAAATTAATGATCAGAACAGTCCTGATGATCAGTTATTGGCTGTGCTGTGAAATCAATTGCTTATCATCAATAACGTGAACAAAAATTGCATTGGAGGCAACACTTATTGTTGACTTTGCATTCTGTAAAGACCAACTGCCATATTTGCTCATTTGTGTTACACAAGAAGGACAGCAATGAAAACATCCTTGTTAGCTTTCCAGAAACATCTGTGAAGAGGATTTATGTTCACAAGGACTATAGTTCATATTTATTTTTCATTCTGTGCTATTTGAGATATTTTGGGTGTTTATTTGTGTGAAATGGGTCCTAAATACCCACATGCAAGATTCCATGTCTTCTTTACTGGATTAGGTGGGAAAGTAGCATCAGTTTTCTGAGCACTTTGGATAAATGGGAGAGCCATTTGAATTATTGGAGACATTGACTGGTTTGTAACTGTTGGTCTAGCTGAAATAGTAAGAGAACATATAGAAGTCAAACAAAATATGCCTTCCATACTCTCTAATTCAGAATGGATTTTTAAACATGAGGACTGTACCCTTCACTATGAAGCTGAAAGAAAATACTAAAAATATATTTTTGAAAAGCATAGTAAAGGTAAAGCAAAAATTGGCCATTTTAAATCTGATTCTGGAACATTTTCAAGGTGGTGAAAGGAGGATGAGCAAAAATCAATCAAGTTCATCCATAACAAGCTCAATTACATAATAGCATAGTAACTGTTCCGGATTTAGCTTTTCAAGATGGCCATCATTTATTTCATCAGCCTCATATGCCAATCCCTGAAATATTTGGAGGATATTAAAATTCTCTATAAATAGAAAGTCATATTAATATTATACATCAAAATGTCTTCTTAATCCCCCTTTTTCTTTGACCATTAGAGAACTTGGCTGATTCTGTGGCTTAGGTTCTACTCATAAAGTTAAGAAAGGGTACAGGTTGTTTTGTGTGCCAAGCATGGAATAAAAAGGGGAACTCAATGCCATGTATCCCAGAGGCTCCAAAGTCAAAGTCAAGGGAGCCATGTACTAGTAACAACTACTCCGAAAATGTGGGCAGAAATTCAGACAGACTAGGAAACATGTTGGACATGAACCCGAGGACTTGCATCCAAGGCAAAGCCGTACCAGAGAGTAATTTTTGGTTGGATGAACCAGGGTGATGCTTGAGCAGGCTTGTTGACATCAGAAGTACCACAGGAGTGCAAGGAATATCAGGAGGACCCCGACTTCTCTCATTCCCCTTTGTCTCCAAAGTCTGACAGCTGAGAAGAAAGTATTCAGTTTAATGGACAACACACATGTAAGCACACAGAGAATGGGATCCACTCCTTCAACATCTTCCACAACCTGAACTTAACTTCAGGGCTCTCTTCAGCTGTGGCCCCTTCATAACTGTGCAGCACACAGGCTTACCCTAATATCAGGGGTACGCGGAACAAACCGAAATTCCTGAGATTTTCCCAAGTCATTTTCCCTTTTGTCATCTCTCAGGCCCAGGGAAACAGATGGAAACATAGAGATCAGGAAGAAGGGAGGTAGCCACATGCTACAAGAAGCTGATGGGACAAGGAGATTCTTCCCTCCTCCCCTGCCCCAAGTAATAATAAATAAAAAAAGCAAGTCAAAGATAGTAGTAGACACCTCATCAGAGAATGTACAAAGATAGAAAATGATCATCTGAGAATATCTTCCACATCATATTTATCCAAAGAAGAGTGAATCAAAGGCATTAGAATGAGCCAACTCTGGAGATTTTTAGGGAAACATGAAAACTTTAACTCTGTTCTGTTGGGAGTAAAACATGGCACAGCCCCGGGGAAGACAATGTATGTATTGTTACAAAACTAAACACTTGCGCTGTATTATTTAGCCTTTCTTCCAAAATCGTTCCAATTCTTGTGGATAGATTGTGGAACCCTGAGTTCAAGATGGTCTCCTTTTAAGGCTCCTTGTAGAAATTGTTACCTC
Organism: Ondatra zibethicus; assembly: GCA_004026605.1. Lineage (NCBI taxonomy): Eukaryota > Metazoa > Chordata > Mammalia > Rodentia > Cricetidae > Ondatra > Ondatra zibethicus. Next base: position 28,175 of record PVIU01007020.1, on the reverse strand, counting down.
AAAGGCAGTCAGCTGGGGGGCAGGGCATAGGACACAATACTGGCAATAACCTCAGACTCAAGAGTCGCGTGTGCTAGACTTCCCGCTAACAGTACACTCCATCTCCTAACTGTGCCTGTTGTTCTTTGCCGTGAGTAGGAAAAAGACACAAACGAACCCACGCAGGAGTTTATTAGGAGGGGTGTGCTCACAGGCCAGAGGAAAACGTGAGGAGAGGGGGAATGGCGCATCTGGCTTTTAAAGGCCGCTCTGCTCATGTGCGGAGATGAATTGCGTAGGTGCGTCAGATGCTAGTGATGCAGATGGCGGGCGACCCACGCCTTGCACATGCACACAGGGGTGGGGGGTAGCCACGCATGTGCGCGCATGGGTCACGCACCCAAGAGGCTGCCTTTTTGGACCCAGGGGTGTAGCCTTACGGGTGGCCAGATGACTACAGTGCCCATGAGGTCCCCTTGGTTTCTTTTATTCATGATCTTATGTACTGTCCTATGTCCATATGAACACTTTACACATATCTATGTGTGCATAAAAATAGCCTGGCTGAAACAAGTCAATTGATTCTGGTAACTTCTTACTTCATTGTCTCTGTCCAGAAATCCCTTTGCACACAGACCGACACACCCACAGCTTAGGGTGGCAGATTTTCAAGGCTTGGCCTTAGACATTCCCAGGTCACTGTCAGGAAGTGTGTGTTGCTTACATCTTCCTGAGAGATTCAGTCATCAGGAGGGCTGTCACCTGCTCCCTAGGACATGGCTGCAACTTTAGTGTTGGAAGACCTTGATCTCTAAAGCCCCCCTCCGACCCCCGCCAGATCTGACGATGGAGCAGAAACTGGTCGATTCAGTGAGCAGCACAGATGGTGGGCACGTAATGTAGACGTGGTTCAGTCAGAATAACGTGTGAATTTATCTCATGTCTGAAGAAATATTTTCAGCTGCTGGGGTGGACAGAAAGGCAACCGGCAGTCACCGATCAGCTTGGTTTTTCTTGTTAAATAGAAGCGCTCTTCAGAATCAACATTTTCATTTCTCACCTTGCTTTCCCAAATCTCGCTCATTTATTTCATGCAGGAAACAATGCCTTATATATTTGCATCTGTCTTAGCGCCTTGCACATAATAGGAGGTTAAAATATGCCTCTAACTCAGTGAAAGGACATTATTAGACCTGCCCATTAAGACTTCCTCTTGTCACTTTCTCTGCAGCTCTTGCTGACGGCAACTGAGGGTAAATCACTGGTTCTTCTAGCCTTTCCTCTGTACTTCTTTTGCTTCTGTTCCCGCTGCGTCTCCCAGACACCAGCTGGCTTCCACCTCCCACCCAGAATGATCCATACGTTTTTGCCGGTGCCCTACTGTCCATAATTATCTCCTTGTATTTTCTCCAATGGAAACCCGTCATGGATGTTTTTATGAGCACAAGAATTTGCAACAAAGTGATTTCCCTTGAAGGTTCAAGAATGCTAACAATGCATGATAACTGTAAGTATATTTGATTTCAAAATAAATCTTTTTAAAGGAACATTTTCCTGGTGAAATTAGATGGTTTGCCATCATTTACCCTGGCACTGGACAGACACTGTGTACACACAGGCCCTAGAAGACCTTAGTTTACTTTTTTTGTCTAAGCTCACCTGGTCATGTCCCTCGCCATTCACTCTCAAAAGTGTCCCAGTTTGAGTGATACATTGTTTGGACACACTACAAATCCTTTACACTTGCAAAGGCAGTTTTGACAATAAAATATCCAATTCAAGGCTGACGAGATGTCTCAGCCATTAAGAACTCTTGCTGCTCTTGCAGAGAGCCAAGATGTAGGTCTGTACTGGGTGGTGCACAACTGCCTATGCTCCAATTACAGGGGATCTGACAACCTCTCCTGGCCTCAGTGGCCACTTCCGTTCATGCGGTGCACACACGCGCGCACACACATACACACAGACAGACACATACACACATACATGATAATAAGATAAATCTATAAAAGACACGTTTTGTTTAGGCCTTATGTGTCTTAAATTGTTGGCCTTTTTCCTCAAGTTCATTAGCTACTCCCTGCCAGAGTGAATTGGAAAGCTGCAGAAATATGTCTACGAATTATTCTAATAAGCTACTAAACTAGTGTTTTCTAGTAAAATGGAGATGATAGTGTCTAATTAATACCTTCCCATGAGCATGCCTGGGAATAGTGATTCACTGGATAGAGTGTAACTAAGCAAAAAGGAGACACGTCTTGTTAAAGCGCCGGCTGCTGATTTACACTCTCTGGAGGGGCCTCAGCAACATGCTACACCCCCCCCCCGAGATTGCCTCCACTTGGGGCTGTACTGCATTGTAGCAGGCGCTTCAATGCAAAGTACTCTTCATTTATTATGCAGTGATTTTTTTATGGTAGTCGTAACAATCTTAGACAGTATCTTACAATCCATCATTTTTGATGTTCAAAACACTCAAGGACTGGAGAGATGGCTCAGAGGTTGAGAGTTATTTCTGTTCTACAGGTGTATCAGAGTTTGTGTCCTGGCACCCACACTGGACAGTTCACAAATGCCTGTAACTGTACCTCTGAGGGACCCTATGGCCCCTTATAACCTAATAAGGAACCAACCTGCACACACACACACACACACACACACACACACACACACACACTCACACACCTAAATTGAAATAAATTTTTACAACAATACAGAAAGGGAAATGTGTATAAACCAAATTCTCTTAAAATTTCAGTCAACCAAATGACTTTAATTACACATAGCTTTATAGAGAAATGAAGCTTCAATTGAGAACAAACACAATTTTAAAATAATTTAATTTTTTTAAGGTTTTTTAAAGCTATATAATTTTATTGTATTTCCAACCTCCAAATTCCTCCCACATCCTACCCACCCAACTTCAGATTCCTTCTCTCCCTTTCTCTTTCAAAACAAACAAGAAATTTGGAAAACCTTTTAAAATTTAACATCAAACCAAACTTAAAATAAAACAAACAAAAAAGAACAAAAAGGCACACGCAAAAAAATCACGGATTCTGTTTTGTGTTGACTAACCATTCCTAAGTATGTGGCCTTCCCTCGAGTGTGGTTGCTATACCAGCAATATTTCTCCAGAAAACATCCATTTTCCCGGCTTATCCTTGCAGTAAATGGGAATTGACACAGAGACCCTCAACTGAACAATGCACATCCGGTCCTACATAGGATGTCTGCAACATACCCCTCCCCTTGTGGCTCAGGGAAGTGTGCTGAAGAGGAAGAGGAAGGATAAGACACCAAGGAGACTAGATCCTCTAGAAGCGTCTTCGAGAATATTCCGGCTGGCGCACATACAGACTCGAAGAGCCTGTGATATGCACAAGCCCTGCGCAGGTTCAAACCATGCAAAATTCCCGCGCTGTCCCACAGTTTTTGAGGCACCGATCTGTGATTGGCTGCCGCTGTTGCCTTGGGCTAGAATACACTGTATTCACCTTCTGGCTGGAAGCAGAGAGGAGGGACGAGGACATGAGTGGATCCCCTTCTAGTATGACCCACCCCCTCCCCCCGTAGTGATCTAAAGCCCTCCCACGCAACCCCCTCCCAAAACTTCCCATTAGTGTTTGCTTGGAATCCATGCCTTCACGCAGAGGCCTTAGAGAAACTCGGGTTATTAGATTTTGTGGATGAGGGAAATTTCCCCCCGTCTTCCTTTCATTTCTCTCCCTTCCTTTGGACCTTGTTATATTGCACGTGGCACATCTTTGGATCCCTAAAGTTAGCCATTATTTACCCAGACCCTCAAGGCTGTCTTTACCTTCCCTCTCTCCTCGAACCATTGATCATCCTTTTCTGCTTTCTGCAGATCTTCCTTGTATCCTAGTGCAACAGAACATGACACAGAAGTGTGTTTACCAAGCACCTGCCAAAGTCCCAAGACACAAGCTACCTTCCACCTCTACACAAGCTGTGAACTGAACACATAGAAAAGAAACAACTGAGAATGATCAAATTAAGATTCAATCTCTCCCCTCCCTCTGCCCTTTTCTTCCCTTGCTCTTGCACACACACGTGCACGCACACACATGCACACATGCACACGCATAAGCGTGGAGTGCATTAAAGACTTTGTTAAGTGCATGTGCTCATGTGCTCGGGTGTGGTGCTAGGAACTGATGCGGCTGAATCGATCGAGTTGCTTGTAATGAAGTCTGTGAGCACCCAGATGACTGAGGATTCGGCAAGAATGTCCCTCCCATGACTGTGTCATTGATTCATTGGCCAAGGTGAGAAGACCCACAGCAGTGACTCTCAAGAGGAAGGGCGGGGCCCCACGCTGCCATACTAGGAATATCTACTTATTTCCAGCTAGAAATATCTACTTATTTCCAGCTGCTCAGTTTATGAATTCGATGCAAGAATTTTAGCAAGACAGGGAGACAAGTAGGGAAAGGCAGGGACGGCCATGACCAGGAAACGGAGGTTTCTCGTGGCTTCCTCAAAGTGTGCCCCTTTCTACTCTTTCATTGGTGTGGAAATTGTGCTTCTTGAATGAGCAATGTGGCTTGAAATCACAAGGAGCGAGGATGCCTTTGTCACCTGAGAAGACAGAGTGCACTTTCTGAAACCCATGATGAATATCATCCCCCCCAGAAGGATTAAATCACCCCCACAGAAGAGAATTGAAAGGACAGAAAACAGAAAGAAGCTTTCAGATACTCTGTCACCAGATATCTACTTGCTCGAGGTGGAGATTGCAATCCACATCCCTCATCTGCACGCACCTCATCTCAGAGGCTTTGGTGGTCCCAGTAGCCTGGGTGTTTTACGAGTTCTCGAAGAAATCTTGAATGTAGTGACCTATTGATTTTTTTTCTCATTTTTTCTATTATTAGCATCATGCTTTTGACTTATTTTCTTTTGTCTGTAGAATTATCATGGCTTCTGGTTTTTCATATGCATGAAGGGACAGCTTAGAAATGATATTACCATCATGCAGTTCCCTAGAAGTGTGGATGCCTTGCCTTGAGAGCTGTTTATTAATTCTTCATAATTTTTTTCTTTGTTGACCAGAACAATATTATGGTCCTTGCGAGTAAGGTAAAGTCCAGTTCATGTGGGATTGCAGCCTTTGACAAACTTTGTTCTCGGGCTTCTTTCTCCCTCCAACATCTGTGTTTTTAGAAGATGTGGAGAAGTAGGCTGGAAGAAGCTAACTGAAAACCCTGCAGCAGCATCTCTATCCAGGGAAAGACGCATTGTTTCTTGTGGTTGTTCAGTAGGATAGCTGTGTCTTGTTTAAATGACTGACTGGTAGAACCATTCTTCCCGATTTTAATGTATTTGCAAAGGGCGAGCATACGGATAAGTAATAGCACACAGTTATGCACGAGGATGGCCCGGTAGCTTACTGCTCCCTTCAAGGGAGGTGCGAACACAGCTCTCTTCATAGAATAGAGATGTCGAGGCTTTCACATCTCAGCACAGTGCCCTGGTCAATGGACATAAAATATTCGGGGTCATAAAATATACATGGTGGCTTTTCTCTTGCAGGAGATCAGAGTTGCAAAGAAGTCTATTTCGAGTCTGTTTCAAATGTTCTGCGCTATAAATGATTAAGCACTGTAAGAGAAACTCTGGGAGCATTACATTAGGCCTCTGATCCTTTAATACCAAGACCAAAGATTCGCTATCTGTTTGTTTTGGAGAATCAGCAGGGGAAGACTGGTAGTGCTGACGAGCTCAGGTGTTACCGTGGGGAAGAGAGCCAGCAAGGTGTGTGCTGAGGGCTGTGCAGGGGCCAGGCAACCAAGGCCGCTTCGGAGAGCGAGGATGGAGAAGGGAGCAATGGAGATGGCCCCGAGACTGCAGAGAGGCCAACACTCCCTTTTAAATTGAATAGGAAGCATATTACAGCTTTGGTAATGGGAAAATATGTATGCCTTTTAACCAATTTGCCGTAGAATCAGAGAACCGGCCTAACCAGTTAGTTGTTCAGTTTCCAGACCGAGAAACCAGAGGCACATCCTCTGTCTGTAATTGATCTTGAGCATGGTGTCACAGTATGTGTGGGGCAGAGGGGGTTCATTTTCAGGATACTGAACAGGTCTCCAGTCTCCAGAACGTGTCCTTGGAGATGTTTCCCCCCCAATCTAGCAGACTGCTTTTGAGTCAAAAAGAGAGCAGCCGACAGGAAGCAATGAACCCCAATCAGCTGAAACTGACAGGAGCCCATTAAATGTGTGAAGATAAGCCATGTCTTATTTGGGCAGCTTCAGCTTTATAAACTTTCAGAGGGAACTGTTGTCCGGGTGTCATGAGATGGAAGTCAATTGGGGGCAGACACTCAGTTGAATGTTCCATCTCACCTGTGGCCATTGAACTGGACAAATCCGTTCGTACGGGTTATTGTAGCAGCTGCAGAAATGTGTCTCAGTCTTAAAGGGTTCACAGTCCTTCACTCTAGGGAATGACGGAATCGCCATTATCACGCCTGAACGTTTACGACCTTTAAGACGGCCCCGATGCCCGCATCCAGGGTTTCCATTTCACTACCCAGAAATGTACCCATCTGCCACCAGTCCTCTCAGTCTGAAGCAGTGACCAGAGCAGATGCTAGTAGCTCTTGTTTGGCTTCTTCCAGAACGCAGATAATAGCCGTGCAGCGGCCTTTGTAGGCGAAGGTGACTTTCTTTGGTCTGGGATGCTACTGCACGAGGAGCTGTCTGTAGTCTGACTCTCCCAAACACTCTCACTTGGATTCTCCCTGTCTCACAATCCATCGGCTTGAATGCTTTCCCTGGGCTCTTAGGCTCTTTGTGTATAATCTAAGCTTTTTTTTTTTTTTTTTTTTTTTGAGGTGTAGTTAAGTTCCTGAATGGAAAACTCCAGAAAACTGTTGGAAGCGGCTAGTGAGATGTTCCTGATTATAGAGTTTTTAAAGTCCCATTAGGATCGTAAAGCAAGCAGGTCCTCAAGGCACCTCTGTATTGTGGCAGAGTTCAGGTGACTGTCACAGGTCCCAGAGTTAGCAACACGAGGCTCAGAAATTGAGCACCTCACTGAGAATCAATAAATGGCTGGATGTGGGGGTCTTGACAAATCTTTCCCATTGAGGACTTCAAGGAGGGGTTTCTGCGTCATGGGAAGCGTTGTGTACAAGCAAGTCCTGTCACGATGCCAACCAAACTACCAGCAACCAAGAAGTGTAACTCTCTGTCACTCTGCTTGAGCTGATGAGGTGGGGAAACAGGAAACCAGGGCCTGCCCTGTCGACTGCCCTGATCGACTGACTGAACAACTGCTGTTATGGACTGATTTGTCTTTGCGACCCGTTTTGTGAGGAATCAATTAGTTCTACTAATTCATCTTTAGGGAAATAAATTCTCTGCAGAGTTGTCTTTGAGGTGATTTTTTTTCTTTCACTTCAAATGTCAGGTTTACTAACCAAGTTCTTATTGAAGAGGCAACACACAAATAATACCACGTACCGCAGCATTTGATAGGAACAAGTGTGAAGTCATTCAGACAAGAATCATCTTCCCAGTTCCCAATCAAAACCCTGGAACCTTCCTGGCTTTGTATACAACTTCCTGGCTTTGTATACAACTTCCTGGCTTTGTATACAACTTCCTGGCTTTTGATACAAGTTCTAGTAACCTCACCTGCCTCTTTTTACTTGTGAATAACAGATGGTTTATGGTCCAGGAATCACTATTTCTTTATTATTATGAGTGTGACTTTAATTAAGGAGAGTCATTTCTGTCCAACTAAACATCATACATAAGTCAGAAGAATTAAAAATATCCCAAGAAACAGCACTCGATAGGGCCTAGAATGTAGAAATAAGGATTTTTTTTAAAAAACACTGTGTACTGAGGATCAGCACACACAGATTGCCTATTACTGATAAACAGAACCACGTTCTTCAAAATAGCCTGAAAGCCAGTCATAGAAGCATATTGCATTTACGTATTTATTATGTGTGCGCGTGGGCATGCGGACATGCACTTGCGGAAGTGAGAAGGCAAGCAGAGAAGATCCCATCTCTCCATGCACCATGGAGGTCCCAGAGACATCAAGCTGGCAGCAAGCACCTTTGCCAGCTGATCCCTGTCACCAGCCAGGACCTGTCATTTTAAGTAGCTTTCTGTGTAAATTAATTTCCAAGGATTCAAAACTTTATTTACCCTGTTTCACAAGAGACATGATGTAGATTTAAACTGATCAATTCTGTATTTAGAAGGAGCGAAAAAAAGGAGAAATTCTTGTGTTTTCAGTTGGAGGTGAAAACGATAAGACGTAGTTATGTAACTTTAACTTTTGAGATAACGATGGGAATAAGAGTTAGCAATTAATTAGGTCTTAATTTGTGCCAGGGATACCATGGCTCACTTTATTTTGATTATATAACTTAATTTATACAACCATATAAGGCAGGTATGGATGTTATCATCTCTTTACAGATGGGGAGACAGATTTTCAAGGAAGGACGGGTCTGCTGGAAGCTCAGCAGCCAAGTGTAGGATGGAGCTGAGCCGTGGCAGCCTCAGCCCCAGTTGGACAGTGCGATCAGGAAGACATCAGTTTCCCTTGGCACCTGCCTCAGCGAGGAGTCTATAAATGTCTTTGGTTTGTTCTCCTTCTGTATCAGATGGATTCAGCCTGTTCATTCTTAATCTTTTACTCCTACCATGCTGGCCCAGCGTACTTTGTTCTTATTGAATTTACAGGCAAAGGTGGGAGAGCTAATTGGAAAAAAAATCAATCCAGAATGTTCATATCACCTATATCTGATTAGGAAAGAAGTGCATTGCTTAGCTGTACTTAATTAAATGATAATTCATTCACTGGTAAGTGGACATCAAATATGACTTTATTTTAGTAGCTAAAGAGATATAAATTGTGTGGAGGGGTAAATAACAAAAATTAAGGGCAACTTGTTTGTTTAAAACTTTGCTAATTATTGAATAGATTTGGCAATAAACTCCCAAGATATCTGCAGAACACAATGAGAGGCCCAATCTCACCCACTAAGGGCACGGGAGGTGTGGATACTGTGCTGGAGCATGGCTGAGCACTGTGCTATTTGCAGATGATATGAATTATAAAGCAAATTCTTTGGAGAAAGGGAATTTAAAATGACACAACAAAATTATCTCTTTTCTTAATTTTATAATTGCTTCTTAGTTTTCAGAACTGCATTTTTTTTTACTTAAAGTGAACCATGCTTACATTCCAGATGTAACAAATTTTCTGGATAAACTGTCCTTCCAGCTGCAAGACAACAGAACTTCTCTCTTCTTGGGTGTGGTTGTTATCCCCGAAAAACAGGCTTCCGCATTAACGGGGTGAAGCATCAATTATATCCTTTGGGGGAAAAAAAAGAAAGGTAATTTGTTTGTGGAATGTGTGTAGCTCTATAATGCTGAGCTTCTTACTTTCTATTGCTTTAGAATTAAATAGAAAGATCAAAAGTAACCCTTATATGTCAAAGGCACAGAATGAATTACCCAGTGGCTGCTACTTATGTAAATGCGATAAGCCTGTGGAATCCTAATCGCTTCAGCTGTATACTAGAAAGTTAGTTTGCAAATGAGGTGAAATCTGACATTGCAAATTAGGTCTATAAATAGACTAAGATGTGCCCAACTTAATTGTTTATTATAAAAGCAATGGATATATTTCTAAAAGACAGGGGTTCGGGAGATCATTTAACCAATTTCTTCCTCCAGTGGGCTGTGAGCTGTGATGGCAGAGCCCTTCGGTGACTGCCGTTCGTTTTCAACAGGGTGGGGTCGCCATTTTAAAGCTGCAGATGCCCTGCAGGTACACGCTAAAAAGAATCTTTACAGTGTAATGGGGTCATGGAGAGTTTGGAATGAGCACACCTACTAACTTGTAGCATTTCAGCCTGTAGGATGTGTGGCACCGGTCAATCTTGCTATATCTGTAACGTGTGGTCGTAGATTACCCCCCCCCCCCAACACACACACACACTCACACACACAGCACTGCTGTCTTGGGACACCTGAACAAGCAGTTCCTCTGGGTGTTGCAGCTTCCCAATGTCTGCTTCACACCGTGTTTATTCTCTGAAGCAGAGCCCACAACAGCCACTTAGCCCAAAGCTGATGAACCGCAGGAGAGGGTGGAACAACGCCTGCCCTCAGGCAATATCGCTCTTAGCGTCCCCTGCTAAAGTGGAGATCACACTTTATCACAGCCAGTAACTGAGCAAGCTCTCAAAATATCTCACGGTCATAAAGATGAGGGAAGGTAGACCTGTGTCAGAGGTGGGAGGAACCTCAGGACAAGGGATGCACAGAACAGTGTGGGATCGTCAAGTCAGCAGTGGGAGTAAAATATTGTGAGCTAGCAAGGCATGCCTACTGTTTGTTCTTAGCTCCAACAGACTGTGATTATGTCAAGGTACCAACAGTAGGAGGAGCTGGAGAAAGAATTGATCCACCAACCCTGATAGACAATCTAAAATTGTTCTAAAATAAATAAACAAAACCAAGTTCTGAAGAGATGCAGGTCCAGTATACTAATGAGGATGCTGAGGCCAGCTCTTCCTTTCTGTTGGTGTTACTAAGATGGGGACTTCCTAAAAGCTATCAATATTGGCGTACACTCTCATATATCTACTGTGTACATGTGGCTTATACCAAAAAGCACATTTTAAACATGTGGGATGTCATCCATTCGAAAATTATTTTGGCCAATATCCCATTTCAGACCCTTGTTGTTACAAAATTTTGGAGCAAAAAGCCAACCAAAGAAGATATTATTCTGGCCCTCTCCAGAGCAGTGATTCAACCTTCCTAATGCTGTGACTCTTTAATACAGGTCCCCATGTTGTAATGACCCCCAACCGTAACATTATTTTTGTTGCTACTTCATCACTGTAATTTTGCTACTGTTAAGAAAGGCAATGTAAATATCTGATATACAGGATATCTGATATGTGACCCCAGATAGGTTGCCACCCACAGGTTGAGAACCTCTCCTGTAGAGAGTCTCACACTTCTTACTTCACTAGTTAGTGTTTTTAGGATTTCACGGCTGTAACCATTAGGTGTAGAGTAAAGAAAGGAACAATATTAGCATTCAAAGATATTTTTAATGGCTTAACATAATGGTGGCATACTGCTTTCCAACTCTTAAAAGTTGCTTATCGTTGCCAGGCAGTGGTGGTGTACACCTTTAATCCCAGCACTCAGGAGCCAGAGGAGGATGATTTTGAGGCCAGGCTGATCTACAGAGCTAGTACCAGGACAGCCAAGACTACACCAAGAAACCCTGTCTCGAAAAACTAAAAACACCATTTTTTTTTTGCTTACAGTCTAACAAAAATGGTCTGAATGAAAAATCATTTTATGTAGTAGAAAAAGGAAGGGTCTGAGCCTTGAGCGAGATGGCTTGAGTTCTAACAAAAAGGCCAGCATGGCCTCAGGCAAGGGAAGGTGGCAGGGACTACATTAGTTGGGATGGTCCTGAAGAATCTAGAGCAATCTAGACAATAGGTAGGGTTCTGTAACCTTGGCTAAAGAGGCTGTATTTAATTCTGTTTGCCAAGGGAGTCACTGAAATACATTAGCACAGAGTGTCACATGGGCTGAGTGCAAATGTTGGGCTGGTCCCTCGGGGACATAGAAAAACAAAGAATCCACAAGGGTTAGAATGTACGTTCGGGGACTGCAGTAAGAAGCCACCTTCAGAAACCAGGAGAGGTGGCAAGGATTTGAGATATTCGGAGACAGAGAGAGAGAGAGCGAGAGAGAGAGGGGGGGGGAGAGAAGGAGAGAAAGAGAGGGAGAGGGAGAGAGAAGATAAGGGGGTGGGGAGGATATGTTTGGAGTTGGAGAGGAGGGGAAATTATTAAAATATATCGCATAAAAAAATTAATAAAAAAGGAATTCAGAAGAGGTAAAAGAGAAAATACGGACAACTGCTCAATAGTACGCTGGTGAAATAAGCCACATGCTGGAGCCTTTTTTTCTGGCATGGAAAAGGCAGTGGAGCCCAGACTGGAAGCTAGAAATGCGCGTCTTTAGCTGGGAAGGGTTGGGCCAGCTTGTCCTGGCCCATGTCTGTGGGCTACCCTAAGTTCGCGTGTGTTTGTGTGTGTGTGCGCGCCTGCGGCCCCCACATTTTACTCCTCACCAGTCAATATCAGCATCAATTTTCTTCTTCCCTGTCCTTTTGACTTCTTCAAGGGTGGTTTATCTGCCTGCCTTCATCATTCATGTTTTTGCAATAGCAATCACATAAAAGCATATTTGAAGGTTTAAAAAAATATGTACGAGACAGAGAAGCCACTGAATTCCAGGTGTGCAAAGGAAAAGAAATCTAAGAGATTTGGGCATCTCCACGCTAGGTTAATTTTAATTATAGAGCTAGAATTGTTAAAATTACTGCTGCTTTCTAAGAGTTACTGTTTCCGACGATGCATTCAGTTAATGCATCAAATATGTCTCAATGGTGATCTCCAACAAGCACAAAAGATACTCAATAGCATGACTTTAGAAGAATACATGATTTTCCCAGTAGCACAAACAAGGCTCATATCTGCCATTAAAATAATGAATAACAATCCTGGCATGGGCAAACTTTGTTTTCTGAACATCAAAAGATGTTCCTCCTAAACTCAGAGAACCCAGGTCCTCGGAGAGTCTGCATCTCCGTCTGGCCACTGCTGGTGCCTCCATGTCATAGTGGTTTAACGGAGACTTTTCAATCTCATCCCTGAGTGGGAATCTCATGTGATCCACCCAGTCTATCATTTGTCTCTAAATAGCAGCTATTCTGCACTAGGTTGTCTTAGGGCATGTCATTTGTCTGAAGCTTGATTAACTCTGAACAGGTGTTGAATAAAGAAGCCATCAGGCTGGGATGCAATTAATCAGACAGGTTCTTGGATGAAGAGTGAAGGGGAGGAAGGGAGGCTCTTCTCCAGGCAGGCTACTGCTTAGAGTGTTGGGTGGAGGTGGAAGAGGTTGAAGAGGCCATGGTGGTCTTGGCCTCCTTTCTGTGAAAGGCGGACAGGTGCCAAGACAGACACTTGGTGAAGCAGGGATTGTCTCCTCTCCACACTGTGCATTCCCTTTGTTCTCTCTATCTTGCTCCTTAGACAGAAGCTTCCTAGTGCTCGCTGTCAGTGCAGCAAGGTCTGCAGAGCATCAGAACTGGTCCTTCTGGCTTCGCAGAGACATATGTTCTAGAGGCTTCTGAGAAAGCAATGGAGTGTTTCTATAGCAATAACAAAATCAGGCCCAGTTTGGGACGAGGACCCTTAAAGTCACTGACTTTGTTGCTGGCCGTTCCCTTGGTAACAGAAGAAGCTATAATTAATTGACAGTCTCCTATCACAGTTATGTCTGGGTTATTGCTCTGAAGAACAAGAATTGCTTTTTCTTGTTGAATAAGAAATGGGGTCTTCCGCCCACATGAACCCACCTGTAGCATGCAAGGCAGTTTCTAAAGAGAAAGGAAGCCCTTTACCTTGTAAATGGCCCAGCTAATACGATTGCTATCAACAATGTTTTACCAACCCACAGTGGTGAATACCCCTAATCCAAATGGTTACTAAGGACAAAAAATAAAATGACATCTTCATTTTTATAGGTCATTTTTTTTAAAAAGCGAAACTGTGCTGCTGGATATGTTTCGGGATTATCTATCTAGCATTTGTTTCTCTGTCAATCATACCCCAACTGAACAAGACAGTAACTGTCATGATTTTCAACAATGTTTCTAGCAGGGTTAGTTAGTTAGTTGGTTAATTAGTTGGTTAGTTGGTTTGTTAGTTAGTTAATAACCCCTTGCCTAACTTTAGTTTTTAACACAGCACTTTTCACGTATTTAAAATCTGTAGCTCAACTACCCATCATGTTGAATTAGAACTGGTGAAAATTGCTTATAGTCTTTTTAACTAGTAATATTAAAAGCCATCTACAGAAATTGATTTTTTTTTACTTTAGAATAACCCCAAAGCTCAAACTGCAGTGTGTCTAGTGTGTTTAGTCTGAATGTGACCATTAAATTGGCCATGTTACAAATGCTTCCTGTTGGCATACAAGCTGTTAACCAGATCCAGAGCAGGTACTAGCAAAAAACATCATCCCTTGGTTCCTCTGTAGCTCACATATTCTGAGCCAGGATTCTTGTAGACATTCATGGTTTTTCTTAGGGACAAGAGCTTCAGGGATGTTCAATTCACATTTAAATAACTCTCGGTTTATTCTTGGGGGAAAACCCAAGCTTTTTTCCCCCATGAAGAACAAAACAGAAGGGTGTTTCGCTGAGCTCGTGGTCACTGCTCATACAGCACAGAACTTACTACCTGGTGCATTTTAAGTTTTGTCTCATCAAAATAGGAAGAGGCAGGAAGAAGGAAGCTGCAGACAGGGGAGGAGGGGTCGAAGGAAAGAAATCCTGCCTGGCAAAAGCCACAGAGAGAACAAAAAGAAAAAGGGAAAGAAAACTGTGAAGGGAAGTTTTCCAGGCACCCTTTCTGTGTGACACCCATCTTTTACCGGTATTTAGAATAATGAATACAATTCTAAATACCGGTAAAAGAAATATGCTCATCCAAACCTTTCAAACAAAAGCATTTGGTCTAAGTTGCTGCATTATTTTCAATACATGGAAGCTCCAGGCAAGCTAGACTTTGCTCACAAAGTCTTAGCAGTCCCCAGCTGGGGTCAGGAGGGACGGGGCTGTCCCCGTCTCTTTCCTGTTTTGCTTTCTGTGGTCTCTGAGATTCCTTTGGGAAGACATTGTCAACCATGCTCTACCCTCCTGCTTTCCTGTTGCGGGTCCTGCATGCATGATCCACGAAGCAACACATAGACACTGTGTGCAGACACAGTGCAGACCCCACAAGAGTACGCACCCTCTCCCTAAGGCCCAGACTTCTTTACCTACCCCGGTCAGGGCTCTGTTGAGCCTCCAGGCAGGGGCAAGAGCCCTTCTTAGAGCAGGTGGCCAACACTCACCCTGCTTCTGGTCCACAGCAGTCTTAAAAAGGGGAAAGGACTCAGGAGACAGCTGCCTGCCCATCAGATTCATGGTGAACAAATGAGTTCTCTCTTCTGGTTATTGAAGTTGGATGAATTTGAAGCTCTTTATTTTAAATTAGAGACCAGAGATTCGAGAATCACGGATAAAGGCTGTGAACTCTGGTATGTTATAGTCTTCCCCATAGAGAAGATGTAGGTGATCCCCTGTGCAAGTCTTCCCCATAGAGAAGACATAGGTGATCCCATGTGCAAGTCTTTCCCATAGTGAAGAGGTAGGAGATCCCATGTGTAAACAGTCTTATGTTCATTTTCCCATATGACCTGTGGCACAATTTTAAGTAAAAATTGTTACACACTGAGTCATTCAAGAGTATGTTAATCCCAAAGATGGTAGAGGAAAGACCACTGACCCAAATCATCATGGCCAAATTAATTAAAGCAGGCCTTTTTAGTTTTCAACATGAGCTGCTTCCTGCTAAGGCAGGCTTTGAGAAGTCAACCCTGGACGGGAGGAAGACAAGGCTTTTACAGCTCAGGGTTACAGGGTTACAAATGGGGGATTTGACAGTCCACATAGGTGGGATTAGAGAAACAGAACATAAGCAAAGCAAGTTAATCCCTCCTGACACAAAGACATCGGTGGTTACAAGGTCGTCATAGCAAGGTAGCCCAACAACCCTTTCGGAACAAAGGTAGGGTTACAAGATGGCTATAAACAACTTTTTGAAATAAAGACATGACTACCATTCCTGGAATGGAGAGTAGAGAACCATTTGTAGTTAAGGTTACAGATGGGCATAGTCCAATCCTTGAGAAGCAGAGGTTAATCATAGGCAGGAATAAACTTAGTTTGTCTTTGCTATAAGATAGCTTGTGTGCCACTGATGAGGCAGACACAGAACCACACCCGTAAACGGGATTCCTTTTCGGTGCCACTGGGTTCACAGGAAGCCGCGCTCAGGCTCTAGAGAACATTTGATAGAAGTGGGAGATCTCTTAGCATCAGTGGCCACCTGCCCATCACTAGACCTTCTCTTCTGGAAAGCAGTAGCCCAGAGCAACTTGTACCCCTTATCTCAAAGGGCTTTTGCGTGTCGAGACTTCTGAGTCCACCACCATGGTCCTCCACAGAGGTCATACTGAGCTGCAGTAATCTGAAGACTGATTGGGGATATGGGACATATACAGGATGGAGAGATCACAGAAAGAGTTGTGTGACTGTCACTAGACAGGATGTGGTTTACTGGGGAGAAACTCAGGGGGATTGAGGATAAAAACTGCAGTATTCTTCTGGATCAACCCATAGGGATGCATAGTAATCCTGTCCGTGGATTCCAAGTGGCCCTCAGTTCTGCGGGCTCAGATGTCTCACAAGAGTGTGAAAGTCCTACAGGCTGGTTGCTTTGCGTGTTTCTCCTTCCCTACTCCTCATCCTCCAATCAGCTATATCCTTTCCGAACTTTCTCTAGAACACTCTCTTGTCTTTGTCTCTAGGTCTGATATGAGAGTGTATCAGGAGGAATGACCCAATTGGTTGTGAGAACTTGGGGACGTGTTTTGGTTCTATCGAGCCCCACAGTACTAGCAGCAGCGTTGAACATCAACCGTGAGGTTTCCATATTTTGCCTTTATTCTTGATTCATCCCCCAACCGATGATGGCAACTGGAGCACAGTTGCTAAAAACTGAAATTGGAAGAATTCCAAAGATAAAGAATTTCCCAATTATCTCCATGACAGATGTTTTCTGGGATGCTTTTTCTTCTTTAATGCGCATTTTGGAAAAACATGATAAATTTTTGGATGTGACCAAGTGTTTCCTAGTTATTTTTGAGAACATGAGAAATATTGAAAGAATTCCCAATGCCTCTTCATTAGCTTGGCCAAATAGAGAATGTCAGAGGCAGCTTTTGTGTATTTAATGGTGTGCGGAGGTGGAATGGATGGGATCTGAATTCTCACATTTGCACACACGCTCATGAGAGCAGAGCCCATGCCATTTGTAAACTTCGCTTATTTATAGTGTTGGAATTGTAATTGTTAAATCGGTAAATGTGCTGTCCCATTTAAATAATTTATTTTAATTTAAGTACATTTTTGTTTTTCAGGAAAACTTAATTATGACATTTGTACATATGATTAGAAGCTATACTAAGCTTAGTTACTAAAAAGCCATGGAAAGTGTGGTTCAGGGTACTTCCGGAGTGCACTTCCGACCAAGCTGCACAACGATCAGATGACATTGCTCATCTAGATACTGTCAGGCAGAGTATATCAGGGGATAAATTAACAAAAACATTGTGCAATGAAAACCCTTCTCTGCTCTTCAGATATGGAAACTAAGAGCCAGTGTCAAAAAGAAGTACCCAAAAGAAGAGGGTACATTGGGCTGGAGAGATGGCTCAGAGGTTAAGAGCACTGACTGTTCTTCCAGAGGTCCTGAGTTCAATTCCCAGCAACCACATGGTGGCTTCCAACCATCTGTAATAAGATCTGGTGCCCTCTTCTAGCCTGCAGGGACACATGCAAGCAGAATGCCGTGTATATATAATTAATAAATAAATCTAAAAAAAAAAAGAAGAAGAGGGTACATTGTAGCACGATTAATAAAAATCCAGAGACAGAAACTGGGGTTCAACTGAAGGTCAGAAAAGCAAAACAGCCACCCACTGGCTCTTACATTGACCTCAGTCTGAAATGGGAATCCTGCTTCCAGCAATCTCAGAGTGAGATGTGTGTGAGAACTGTCTCCTCCCGTCTTATATTCCTCTCTAGGGCTGGGATTAAAGGCGTGCACCACTACCTCCCAGTTTCTATGGCTACTAGAGTGGCTACTGGGATTAAAGGTGTGTACCACCACTGCCTGCTCTGTAAGAATGATCAATGTAACTGTTTCACTCTCTGATCTTCAGATAAGTTTTATTTATTAAAATACAAATGAAATATCACTACAGCACTTCTTAGCCCCTCACTCAGCATTCCTGTGGGTGACTCCACATGATTAGGGAACATTTAAAACTGAAAGTTGTTGACTGTTACTGAAGTTGTTGGCTTTAACACACAGCTTAGCTTCCAATACCGAATCTGAAACGTCAAGAGATAAACTATGTCCCAAATTCTGATACACTATTTATTGATTCCCTATTGGACTCTAGGGAACTGATTGAAAACTCTCTAGTGTGGTTATGCTGTGACAGTGGGTAAACCCACCCATGAATGCACTCCCATGTCCTCAGGCGAATTTAGAGAGATGATGCCGCATCATGATGCTTTGGGAGATGCAGCTTGGGGCAGAGTGAGGCTTTCACATTGGAGCAGAAGGGGCAGAGTATGGGTTTGCCAAACAGTGCATGTTCCTCATCCTTATATAACCAGGTGAGGAAATAGATAAATTAGAGAGCCGTAATAACATTGCAGAAGAGTGCATAGTGAAGGTTTGAATATAATTTGGTCACCTCCATCAAGGAAAAGATACCGCAAATAAGAGGAAAATTTGTTCCATTTTAATGCATATTAAATGTGATATTGAAAGTATTGAGTGTATGTGACCTATTTTTCAGATATTTTAATAGTATAAATTGCAATAAACTAGTTACACAAACTTTTTCTTTCCTTTCCTCCCTCCCTCCCTCCCCCCCCTTTCTGTGATTGATTAGCAGACAATCTGGCTTTTATCAGTTACAACTATGGGTGAAGACACTAAAATCTCACCTTGGGTAGGGTCATGGACAGAGATGGTCATGCTGCCCCCTGGTGTCCATTCCAAAGAACACACAAATACTCGGAGTGACCCTAGAAAATACCACTTCTATGGTCAAAGGAGTCCAGGGAATTTGGAGAGAGAGTCGCTTTTATTGGACCTGTTTAGGAATGCCACTAGACCAGCTGTTGAGTCCTATGAGGGTCCGTTCCCCGCTAAGGGAGACGCGGAAGAATATGAGTCTGTTTGACGGTAACATCCCAGATCTCCCTGAAATGACGAGCCACAGAACAGTCTCTCAAAGTGCAGGTTCATGCAGATTCGTGTCCTCCGATCCCTTCCATGCTGCACCATCAGTCTACCCTCGGACTTCTCTTCCGTTAACCCCCCCTTCTCCTGTTACCCCGATTCTCTCAAGAGCCCTAAACCAGTTGTCAAAAGATCTGTTTTTCTTTTGCAAATCCTCAAAATGTCACTTCTTGTGGGGGCCATGTTTGCTCTCTGATTATTTCTGAGATTGTAATTTAGTCACCACATTTGTCCCTTCCCTTCCTCCAAACTCCCACACACACCCTCCCTGTTCTCCTTCAGATCCAGGACCTCTTTTTTGCACTAATTGTTGCTGCACAGATGTATGTACTTGTCTATATCTATACACACATATTCCTAAATAGAATCTGTTGTCCACATAATGCTGCTTGTCTGCATGTCTTCAGGGCTGAACTTTTCACGTGGGACAATTAGCATGTTCTTCCCTGGGGAATGCCACGTCTCCTAGTCCCAGCTTCACTCAGTTCCCTGCAGTTGCTGGTGTAGAACTGAGGTCTCATGTTTCCTGTCTTGCTTGGCGTGTTCGTTGCGTGTTGATGAAACCTCATGGGGGGGATACCCACAGCTGCCTGTAGAAAAGCAAAGAGCACAGTGCTCTGGGGACTGAGTGGTAGAGAAAATCAGCCCTAAGTAGCCAGCACTTAGCCATTTTTCCCCACCACTGGCTCTAAGAAAGGCAGAGTGTGGTGTGGCCATGTTTCCCCAGCAAGAAATTGTCATGAGTATACAAACTGATGTTCCAGTACTTGAGAGTGTACCGAGTGTCGGTTCTGGAGCAACTGCCAGCTGGTGTGAGTTGAACTGGATGGTGCCGGGTGAGAGTTCTTTCTGCATTCTCTTTGCGTTTCATGGGCCGGAAATTTCCATACTTTAAAGAGGAAGCAGGAAGAGTAGCTGGTCTCGGCAAACAGCAGCTAGGCCCCCGCAGCTTTCACAGTGTGAAAGGATGTCTCAGGAGCAGTCCTGCCACGGGGGATTTGATGGGCGCAATGGGCTTTTGTGTGGACGTGAAGAAGCACAGAATCTAATTTCTCACAAGATCTGAGCACGTTGGCTTAGTGGAGACGGGGCTACATTTCGAGTCTCATTTATACTTCAGGATAGCACCTCGTCTGCGGCGAGTTACCTCTCCACATGCGTCTATTTCCTTTAACTCCGATGGTTTTTTTTCAGAGTAGCGTGCTGACGTGGGAGTGCATGCAAGCCGTTCTGTTTATTCTCCCTTTACTGGTGGCACACGATCGCCATCAAAGCAATGACTTCAGTTGCCAGGTGTCGAACTGTGACTGTCTTTTGCGTGTTGCCACAAGCCAGTTGCAAATTTGCATATCTCCGCAATAGCATAGCCATATTGGTGGCCCCCGACTTGAGAAACCCCCTTGTGCCCATAGTGAAAATGATTTCACACTCCACCAAAGCAAGTTCCATCATGACAGGAGCAGATCTGACTGGGTGTCTTCAGTCACTCATGAAGGTGCAAATGGATGCATCAAAGTTATAGATGATGTTTATGGAGATAGGAACCTCCCATGGTCAGTTTTACTGAGGGCAAATTACCATAGAGTCTTCATTTCTGACACGATGCTTTTAGGATCATCAAATGACAAGCTTCTAGGGGTTGTTTCTTTGGG
The DNA here is from genome assembly GCA_004026605.1 of Ondatra zibethicus. NCBI lineage: Eukaryota > Metazoa > Chordata > Mammalia > Rodentia > Cricetidae > Ondatra > Ondatra zibethicus. Next base: position 7,508 of record PVIU01007020.1, on the reverse strand, counting down.
GGTTCCTTAAACAGTGAACCCCAGTACTCCATACACTTGAATGTGTTCCAATCTCCTTCATTGCCTTTCTTTTTGAGACAAGAACATAGTCACACTAAAACTATCTGTTGTATGAGGCTTAAGTGTGTGACACACTATTGGTAAGTATTTGCACAGATCTTCTGACTGACTCATTTTATTTTACTGAAATTTTACATCTCCTCCACACTAACTTCCAAGTTCTCACCATGGTTGGCACAGAGTTGTATAATGATCAGCATGGAGATGTGGTGAAGACTGGAGCCGAGGGCAGCAGCATCTTGGGAGTATCGCATCTGTAGAAATGCTCCAGCATCAGTACCACCTGATGTCACCTGGAACCTCCTTATAACTGCAATAGTTAATGTCAGACAAGGTAGCATGCAAGTACCATCCCAGAGCTCTGAAGCTGAGGCAGGAGAATCAAGAGTTCTGGGCCATTTTAATTTTCTCATCCTCGGCCCCTCGTGAGCAAAGACAGAAAATCTTGAGTTGGAGTTAGCAAGCCATGCATCTTTCAGTCCCTCAATGATTCTGGAACATTTTGAAAACAACAGCCCTAATAAATCCCACCCCTAAACAACTCCTCTGTTAGAGGTCATAACATCCATAACACAGAAAAGCATAGCGATGTGGCTTTATTCGCATGAATCTAAGACAATTCATCTATTGGAAGCCATCCAAAATATATACTAACTCACAATTCAGTTCGTGTAACCCATGTCCCTCTGTCATGCGGAAGAGGCAGCATGGGACACCACAGTGGGTGTTTGCCCCTAGCTTTTTCTTTGCCATGAGTAGCCGAGAAGAGTGAAGAAGGTTTGCCTCCCCTCAGGTTCTCTTAGCCATCTCCTGTTCTGTGAGTGAGTGTTTTCTTAATCTCATAAAGACTGTTGATTTCCTACAACATACTGAAAACATGCCTGCTATTATTTCTCCCATGAGGCACCATAGTTTTATACATAAAGCCTCCCCCCACCGTGATAGAACATAGATAAATTCCCACTGCACAGTGCAGTTTATGAAGACACATTTAGTTATAATGAATGGATTTGTCTTGATTTCACAAAGCTGTTTTATCTTCAGGAATATCCAAGGCACGCATCCGGGTCCTGCGTTAAAGGTTGGTAAGGGACTCCTTGTGGCTGGCTTCTAAAAGGAGATGAATTGCCTCTCTCCTTTTACAAGGCATAGGCCTCTCTTCCATAGAAGTTTACTCTTCAAGGGAACGTGTGGGACACTGAGAAACCTTTGATGCAACAAGGGCGGAAATGGATTCTATTATAGCCATAGGGATAATGCACAGGGCTGGGAGCCAGGAATTGGATATCTGCAGTTCATTTAACACGTACCTAATTAATTCATCAAAGGAAGCTAGGTGGAGAAGGAGGAGAGTCAGGACATTTTTATCCTTTTTGAAATTTTTGAAAGTATGCAGAGTGGAAGATGGGAGATAGAATTAGGCTAATGGGAGTGTCCCCAGGAAATCCCATTTCACAATTGCAATTTATAGATGTCCTGAAAATCTAACCACTCCTTAGATGACTACCGTCCCCCATCTTTAGTGTGTGATGTTGGACAAATCTATGGCATTAACAGTACACAGACTGCCTCCTCATCTGCCAATGAACCAGAAAGCTAGACTGAAGGGAGTCCTGGGGTCTCTGCAGCTTTGCCCACATTCCTTGCCAAGCAAGGAAGAGTTCCTCTTTGACCCGGAAAAGCAACTGGTCAAGAGAGGGACATGGGCCACAAGGCAAAGTTTCATTTCAGTGACTGCCATAGATTCTGTAAATACCTCACATATATTTGCAAATCTACCAGAATATTAAAGTCATGTTCTCTTATGAAAATATGACTTTAAAATTTTCCATGTACTTAGGCATATTTAATTCAGTGTTAAAGAAGCTACTAAGTCAATGCATATTTTATTGTTTCATTCGCTACTGTGTGTGTGCATGCCATGGCATGTGTATGGAGGTCAGAGGGCAAACTGGTGGAGTACTTTCTCTCCTCCCACCTTTACAGGACTTTCAGGCATGAAGCTCACATTGTCATGCCTAAGTCACAAGCGCTTGGCCCACTGAGCCATCTTCCTGACCCCACAAGTATATATATTTTAATTATTTCTTTTATTTTGAGATTATAATATAATTACATCATTTCCTTTTCCCTTTCCTCCCTCCTAACCCTCCTATATGCCCCTCCTTACTATCTTACAAATTCATGGCTTCTTTTTTTAATTAATTGTTATTACATTCATGTATGTAGATTTTTAATGAAAAGAAAATACTCATTTGAAACATCCAACAAATACTCAGCCATCCTGTGCTCAGCTTTCCTCAGAGCGTATCCTGTTCTATATAGCCAGCCAATAAAACATAGAGAAATTCTCGATTGTTTTCAACTGAAATAAAATTTAAAAAATGCTCAAGGCTCGATGCGGATCCCACCAGAACAGCTAAAGTACGATTCTCAATAATTGTGCATAGCCTGTAAAATAGATGCTCTCTTTTGGAAGGGTCCCTCTCTCAGGAGGGAAGTATCAGGTGGCTCTTGATACTTCTTAGAATCTACTCTTCCTCCTTCTTCCACGTGTGATCAGTGAGCCCCAAAGTCATGCTGGGGGAGCATAGCTGCTAGCTGGGGGGGGCGTGCCCCTGCCGCAGTGTGTGCGTCATAGCCACCACGAATCTTGGAAGCTTTGGAAGATTCCAGGGACAACCCACAATTAACTCTTGTCTTCAGGACAAGTGCGGTGGGCAATGTTGAACAAGTACACTGTTATTAGTATAAGGACAATATTTACAGTCACTTCTAGAGGTGCAGTTCGTGATTGGAAAGTCTCTTCTTTGACTCAACACGTGCTTTTTGTTTGTGCTGTGTATTATTAGGCAAGAATCCAGAAAAGAAAGGCCCACTGCTTATACACCATAGACCATTTCACGGTCACTGCTATTTGACATGGCTGGGTAGACACCAGTGGGGGCAGATGGTGAAATTTTAACACTGGCTATGCAGACCCGTATTAGGCTTCCTATGTGCAATGGTTAGTGCACCTTTTTATGGCTCAGCACATAGCTGCTGCATTTGCTCTGCTGGTGACGTTAAGCAGCTGCACTTGTTCATGGCTGTCATAGGAAGCCATAGTGTAGCTTCTGAGAGTCTGCCATGCTATAGAAATAAGGATTGTCAGTCCCCCCACCCCGGCCCAGCGTGGGAGCTTTTCAAGCCTTGAATAACTCTAACCATCAAGAACAAGTTACATATTTCTCAGTGTCTTAGCCTCCTCATCGGAAAGGGATAATTATATTCCTCCTTCAGGTAGGAGAATCTGTTCTTGGCTTCTCCTGGTTGGTGGGGACCTGTGCCCCATGTTTACAAACTGGCTCAGAGGATGTCTAGTTCTCATGCATCTGTGTGTGCCGATCTCCTCTCCTTGGGCGATACACGTTGTATGAGTTACTTTACAGAAACATTAGTCTTTTTGGCTTTTTTTCTCAGGCATTCCAGGTTGGGAGGATAGAAAATAATGTCTATTCATAGAAGAGTTGACCTTATATGTAAAAACCCCTGAAAATTCCACAAAAGAGAATTACTAATTTATATTAGTAAAGAGTGACAGAAAACCAACTACCAGAAATTAACTGTGGTTCTTTCTTTAGTGGACAACCTAAAATGGGGAGTAAAAGAACAATTTTATTTAAAATGGCATCAAAATACATATACACCAGCCCACACTCAGGCATAAAAAAAAAATCAACGTTCTAATGCTTTCCTCTACTTCCTCCTTCTAGGGCTTTTACTCCTGTGTGTACATCTAGAGTAAATTTGTGTTTTATGATTTAAGGGTGGTGTTACCTGGGTGTATCTCTTAGAACAAATTAGTTAGAAGCTTTTTTGCTAACTCTGTTTTCTTATGGATTTTTATGCCTGGTTGTTCTCTTGCTGAAAACGGAGTACTGAACTTTCTTGCTGCTGCTATTGTGTGCTTCCTCCATTAGCCACGTGGGTCCCACAGCCAGGTGTCCTATTGTTAGGGACACACCACTCTGCAGTAGCTTCAGCTTCCCGCTCGATTGATCCGTTTCTCATTACACAGTGTCATTCTTTGTCACTTGCAGCATATTTTTTTCTGACTATTTTGTCTGACGTACATATGACCACGCTGTCTTCTGTTGCTCCCCGTTCTGTGGGACCCTTTCCTTCCATCATTGCACCACAGTGCAGAGTTACATCTGCCTTTTCAGATACTCTTTGTCTTTTGATTGGTGGATTCGGTCCCTTCATGTTTAAAGTCATCACTGCTTGGCCACAACTCACTCTTCCCTCTGGTGTTTGTTCTTGCTCTGTCTCCTGGTTGGGTTATTTCCCCTTCTTCCCTTCCCGCTATGTGTTTTCTTGATGCTTTGTGACCTTCTTGGGTCCGTTCTCATTGACGTTGGTGCATCTTCTACAGGCGTTTTTCCAACGTTACTTAAACCATGGTATTCAAAATCGACCTGAAGGGAATAAAATGAACTTTAGTTGGTAACAGAATTCTGCTCTCGCTCTCTCGCCACCCTCACTTGGTACGCTGCGGTTGTCATCTTGAGTGAAGGGTCGTCCCTTTCTCTAGGGTTTTCTTGTGTTTGCAGTTCCCTAGGACCTGCCACTTCACCTCTGGATTCTGAGTTTCTCATAAAGGTATTTTAATCCATTTCGGGAACCCAGACTCAGTGTCTGTGTCTGCCATTTGATGAATGGCTGAGGGTTTTAACACTCTCTAGACACATTTTAATACATAATACATCCAAATAAAATGAACTTAAGAGCAAGCTTACTACCGTTTGGTCCTTTAGTCAGCTGATTTTTTTTTCCTAAACAAGAATTACTTAATGCTCTGAAATTATTTTTTAATAAGTTGCATCCCATGAATTAATTTTTAAATAAACAACCTTAAAACAGTCACTGAAAGAACATAAGGGTTGTGTGCTTCCTTAGAATTTATTCTCTTGGTTTGTATATCAGCCAATAACAGGACAGCCTATAGTAAGAATAAGCTCACATACTGCTTGGTGGCAATGCTAATTTCTGATTGTCCTGGCAGCAGATATATGTGCTTAAGCTGAAGCTTTAATTTAAGGTAGCTAAATGATTCTAGATAGCTCAAAGCGCATTAGCCTATAATAACCTTAGCTAAAAGATTTGAATGCATTATGTATTAAAATGTGAGTAGAGAGTTTTAAAAACTTTACCCTTCATGAGATAGTGGAAGTAAACATTTTAGTCTTTGTTCCCCAAATGGCTCAAAATACCTTACGAGAAACTTCAAATCCAGAGGTGAATACCAAGTAAGGGTGGGAGAACAGAGAAGAACAGAATTCTGTTAACAACAGAAGGTTTTAGCTGCCTTAAATTAAGTGCTAAGATCTTTTAGCTACCCTGCACTCACTGAGTAGTTAATGTGCAATATATATAAGAGCCATTTCAAACTAATATCTCCTTCCGATTGTGATAAAACTGAAAGGTGTGTGAGTGAGTGAGTGTGCGTGAATGTGTATGTAAGTGTGTGAGTATGTGAATATGTGTGAGAGCATGTGTGTGAGTGTGTGTGTGTGTGCATGCGTGTTTGTTTTGACATCAGCTGCTGCATATCTGACAGCTCAGCATCCCTGGTGTTAACACCCTTGGAAAAGGATTACATATGAAAAAATGTGCTTTTTCTCTCGGCATTATTCTGTAAACAATACCATATACCAACCCTTTTTGTAGGATTTTCATTGCCTTAGGAATTATAACTAATCTAGAGATTATTGAAGTATATGTGAGGGGTATTCCTCGTTATGTATAAGGGAGTTGAGCGCCCATGTTTTGGTTCACCTGGAACCATTTCCTCATAGCTGCCAGGGACTGATTGAGTCAGCATTGGTTAAAGGGTATTGCATACATACATCTGTAGAGCAGGTACACAGTTGTATAATTCTCTATTTGTATATCTGCAATGTACACATGTTCTTGAAGAACATATTTATTCTTCCTAATCTTTGCTAGATACACAGGTCCTACAGTGTTTGCCACTTTGTAAACAAGTAAAACAAGCCAGAGAGAGAGCTGAGCAAATGCCCAAGCTCATATTGTTCAGATAACTCCCAAGTCAGCCAGATTCACTGGAACCACAGTCACAGAGAGTGAGGGAGACAGGGGGTCAAATCCCTCTGCATAGACTGCACTGGAACCGCAGTCACAGAGAGTGAGGGGAGACAGGGGATCTGGAACCGCAGTCACAGAGAGTGAGGGGAGAGAAGGGGGTCAAATCCCTCTGCATAGATTGCACTTAGACTCCCACTTTACCTCCTTTTCTGAGTGTCAATAAAAACCCTGAGAGAGACGTTGAGGTTCAATCTGAAGGTCAGAAAAGCAAAGCAGCAAGCTCCTGGCTCTTCCCTCCACCTCAGTCTGAAATGGCCATCCTGCCTCCAGGAATCTCAGAATGAGACTGTATCTGAAGGCTGTCTCCTCCCATCTTATAATCCTTTCTAGGGCTGGGATTAAAGGCATGCACCGCTACCACCTGGTTTCTATGACAACTAGTGTGGCTACTGGGATTAGAAGTGTGTGTCACCACTGCCTGGTCTGTAAGGCTGATCAGTGCAGCTATTTTACTCTCTGATCCTCAGGCAAGCTTTATTTACTACAATACAAATAAATTATCAGCACCTCAACCATGCGAAAGGTGCCCAACCTCTTATATAAAGGGATCAAGGCTATGGTCCTACAACCTGGTTATTGTCAAAACTGGGTTGAAAGAGCCACACCCAACATTCAGTACTTAGCACCTAGTAAGAGTTCAGGTTTGGCAAAGATGGTTTTGTTTGTTTGGGGTTTTGCTGTATTAAAGTGAGGGGAAAAATAAGATCATACTGTCGCTCATTAAATTTCTGGAACTCTTTTCAGTAAAGTCTATCTCAACTCAAGAGATGTTAAAATATGCAAATGCACATGCCATATAAGGGGTGAAGTGTGCTCTCTACACTTGGCAGCTGTCAGTCACGTTGAGTGTCTGATTTCCCAGCAAATCTGAACCACCACATTTCCAGAGCTGCCAGCGTGTGCATTACAGAGTGGGGGGCACAGACATTTATTTTTAGTTTTTGTGGCCATCTGCAGGGACACCAGTGCTATTCTGTTGCACTAGTAAGGTAATGGCTGCTTAGGTAAGTTCGGACACTCGCTGCAAGTCGAACTGTTAAAATGGTTCAGTCCCGTGATTGAAGTCTTTTCTTGTGTTGCTCCAGGTCACATCAGTGATCCCTCATCTTAGAACCCTTTTCTTAACTCTTCTCTGTGCACGGTGGTCTGTTCCCAGCTCCTGAAATTTTCACAGAGAAGTAGCTACAATAATGGCCTGAAATAGGTTTTGAGGATTCAGGAAGAGAAGAGACATAACGGTCCTTCAGTGAAGCAAGGAGGTAAAGGAAAGGACAGACAATCCTTCCTTTTTCGTCAGC